>JAFBJT010106257.1:31453-36453 GCA_016785325.1 Chascanopsetta lugubris
GTTTTGCCCGGGTGCAGGTCTCAGATGCTGAGGCAGGTCGTGTCTCACCAGAGAGATACACAGAGTGAGGAGGAGGAGATGAGGGTGGAAGAAGAGCCGGTGATAAGAACTGATGATAAGGAATAACAGAAGTGTGTGATAAACAGATCGATGAAGCTGGTGGAGACAGTGAGAAGACGGGTGATGGGGAGGGTGTGTAAGAAGGAGCAGGTGGAGGAGGCAGAGATGGAGGAAGAGCGAGCCACACCCACCAACGCCTGCTCAGAAAAGGAGGAAAAGAAAAGATACAACTAGTCAGGCAAAAACGAGTCGAGTGGGAGAGGAGGCACGGAAAAATATACATACGCAAGTGACCAGGAGGAGTTCAGGCGAAAAACCCAGAACGACTGAGAGTTCAAAAACAAATGAATGATGGTGAGGGGAAAAGCACAACTGTTGGTTTGATGGATTTGATTGTTTTTAACATTGCGTTCTCAATAATCACGGATGTTTTAAATGTAGGGTGACTTAATGTAAACGGAGCCAGAAATGTAGTGAAAACGTATTGAACTCATTTATGAAAGAGCCAGATCAGAGCTCTTTGACGACCTGTTTTTACAACAAACCCACAGCGACATGATGAATGAGGCCGACTAGAAGAGAGAGTGGGAGGGAGATAAATGGTTCGTCGTGCGTCAAAACGGGGGAGAGAGCGAGAGACACGCACACACACACAGAGCGCGCGCGAGAGAGAGAGAGAGAGAGAGAGAGGTGGTCTGCAATAGGGGTGGGCACATCGATCTGAATATCAAAAGTATTGATACCAAGGTGAGTATCTATTCTGAGCCCCAACGCCAAGGCGTGGGCTTCCTCTTCTCCAAAGCTCAGGTCCATCATTTTACTGGTGTTTTTTTTTTTTTTTAAATCAATATGTTCACTTCAACAGACGAGGAAGCTGTTTTTACAGAAACGTAATGATGTTTGAAATAACTAACTTTTTAATTCTCGGGTGGAGATGGTATGGAGGGGGATGCACACAGACAGCCGGCAGTAAACATGGTCCCTTCTCAGAGAGAAGAGAATCTCCTCTGCCAGACTTATTGTTTTAAGCGCCATTGTAATATTTTGAAAACGTGTACGATCACAGCCGCAGGTTTTACAGATCATTCCCTGCTTTTAAGTTGAGCTGTTATCTCAGATTTTAAACGGAAAAGTGCTTATTGGCATTTTAATTCTATTTCAACCCTCGACAAATACTTTAAAGATGCCCTCAGCCAGCGAAGCCCACACTTTTTCGCCATGCGAGCTACTTTTTAATTGACCAAGTCAAAATTATATATATATATAAATATGTATATATATATATACACATATATATACACATATAATATATATATATATATATATATATATATATCAGTCTGCTCAAATTGCCTTTCTGATCAGCTGATCGGAGTTCTCTCGAGGGTGAGCTGCTTTAATGTGTTTGTGTAAATTGGTGGTGTAACCACAGTGGCGAATGGCTTTCTTGTACACATGTGGCAGAGTCCCTACCAGCTGCAATGAGTAGAGTCCACACAGAAAGGTGTGCCTGAGTGAGCAGCAGGGAGAGAGTGAGTGAGCAGGAGGGAGAGAGAGAGCAGGGAGAGAGAGAGAGAGAGAGAGAGAGAGAGAGAGAGAGAGAGAGAGGTGCACTGTTTGCACAGACTTGGAGAGACACTGCGCTTGTATGAATTCTGTGAGGAAATTCAAGTAATGTGCTGGACGTATGGAAGAGAAACTGCAACTAAAGTATCAGTCTCTTCACGCCAGTATCTATCCGATATCCGATATCGATACTCACCTCGGTATCAATACCATCCATACTTAGATCGATGTGCCCACCCCTATTGCAGACCAGCTCTCGCTCTCTCTCACTCTGTGTGTGTCTCTCGCCCTCTCCCCTGTTTTGACACGTGACGAACGCCGGTTGAAACGTTACAGGCGATCCGCCAACACTTGCCTGTGCGATCGACCGGTCGATCGCGATCGATCGACGTATTTGGGCACCACTGCCCGGAGCTACTTTTGGGATGTTTTTAGACAGAGGACGGGGGATTTGACCGGTCTCGGGCAGTGGTGGGACCATGGGAAGACATTAAACTCCTGTGTCGACAGCACACCCTTAATGATCAAGATGATGATCGAGATCAAGGTGTTGTACCACGACATTGAGCGTGTGCTGAAGTTTAACGTCCATCTGTGTGCTCCTTTTAGAGTGTGTAGAGGTGTCCGGCGGGAATACGCTCTGTCGGAGATGCTCTGCACATTCCCCTGAAGCCCAACTGTTCCAAAATACGGACTTTACGGAAAATAAGGACCGCGTTATCAGCTTATGCGGATGACGTCATTGTTTTCATTCAAAACCAACAGGAAGTAGACATTTGATCGAGCGCCGTGAAGCCCTCACCGTCGCTGAGTGTTATGGCCGCCCACCACTTCTTTCCCAGAACTGAAACTGGACAAACGACGGCCTGAGGCACCTCGGTGTCTTTCGGGGAGGGCGTCATGGAGAAAACAGAGGGGACGCTTGCTAAATGGAAATGGCAGCTTCCTCGAATGTCTTTTAAAGGCAGGGTTTGTAACGGACGGGGTAGGACCCTATGGCAGCAACGGAGAGCTGGGTTAGACTCAGGTTACCGGGCGCAGAGACAGGACACTGGCAATGATTGATTACTGATGAGATGCAGCTGCGACCAATGAGGGAGGTGTGGGACAGTGAGTGAGAGGAGCAGGTGGTGGGGGGGGGGGGGGGGGGGGGCGGGGGGCAGGGGGGGGAACAGGGGTTTGGGTTTAAAAAACATCAGCATTGTGGCGTCCCAGCTGTGGCACCAATTAACTAGCCCCCCCCCCCCCAACCTTTTTGGTCATTTTTGTCAATTACAAATTAACATTTCATCATTTGTTCCCATTATCCTCAAAGGATATTTACACGAGGAGCAGCTCCTCTCTGTGGGGTCTGCAGGTCTGGGTCCACAGTCAATTACAAATTAACATTTCATCATTTGTTCCCATTATCCTCAAAGGTTATTTACACGAGGAGCAGCTCCTCTCTGTGGGGGCTGCAGCTCAGGGTCCACAGGCTGAGCATCGTTTGAGTTCCAGTGACAGCTGAGGTCTGCCATCGGTTCTCCTGCATGTTCCGAAGGATGAAGGTGAGGATGAGGTGCTGGATACAACACGCAACTTCACCTCGAGACGTCACCAAACCTTACCCACTGCACCTTTAACCGAGAAAAATGCTCAACTCTCCTTGGGACGGGCCACGCTTGCAGCCCTCCCAACTAACTATTCAACGACCTAAAAAAAAAAACAACAACAGACGCACGGGCACAAATGTAGGCGCACACGTACAAAACGTTCAGTTATAATCAGTTCGCGAGTGAAGAATACCAGTATCTTTGCGAACACAATATCATTGTGAGCACTTGAGTGCGGCAGTGCTTCTTTAGCACCGGTATGTTTGTTCAAAAACAATCAGCAGGGCCGGCAGATGTCACCTGGAGAGATGTGGCCAGCTGTATTCTCAGACGTGTCAACAACTTCTCTGCTCTGTTTTCTCACTTGATTTTGAATTCTTAAAGTTAAAGGTGCTCCCTCCCTTTTATCAGGGTGTTTTGAAAATCATAGACCCTTTTCAACAAAAAGAGGTCCGCAAAGTCTTGCTCGCTGTACTGGCTGTTGCCGGAGCCCCTCGCACACAGAGCCAGGCTGGATGTCAGCAGCAGCGTCACCCCTGGACTGACTCCGCGGCTCCAAGATGATCCAACTCCACCAGCTGGGGGCAGCAGAGGGGCCAACACCGAACAACCTCATGGCCCTGGGTTCTCTGTTTGGACTCCACATTCCAACTGTACGGCAGCAAGGATCCTGAATCCTCCTCCATAAAGGAGAAGATACTCATCACCAGACACGTCAGAGAAGGAACAACACACCCCTTCCCGGAGATCTCCCTGAGCCGGGGGGCCAGGAGAGCTAACCGGCCCCCTGCTCACAGCCAACGGCCAGAAGAGTGCCGACAAAAATACTTTTTACAACAACTAAGTAAGTACACGAAACAGAAATGGACTGAGCAACAGACTACCCACTGTTTGGTCCGGGAAACTGAAAGGACAAACTAAACCCAGACCACAGCGGAGGGTTTTACTCAAACCTCCCCCGGAGAAAGGTTCTGCCGACCTCCAGTGGAGGATTTGACACTCGAACGCTTTTATCTCTGTTCTTCTTTCCATCGTTTTACTGAGTGTACGAGACTCACAGGGCTCCTCGCTCTTAACACTGGTTTTCAGTCTTTTTGGAACTGTTTTTACTGAGAGGGTTTTTCATCCTGGGTGCTGGCTATGACAAAAACATCAAGCTTTTGAACTTCATCTCAGGGGAAGCGAAGGTGGTAATACGTTTAAGCGGAAAAAACAGGTTTGGAAACAAAGATGCACAGGATGCCAAAGCCGTCTTGCTTTGCAACATCAGAGCCAGACTGTGGTTGGAGTATAGATTTTATAAACGTACAAACGATCTGGACCCTTTCAAAAATCTCTGGTGCTATAAAAACAGAATCTGCTCATTTCAAGAACATAAACTACATTTTGCAGTTCTTTGCTTGTTTGTACATTTTTCAAATGCACTTTTTGTCATGAGCAGAGCACATGGACTTACTGGTGAGCTTTTGAGGAAAAAACAAAAACAAGAACCAAATGAAAAAACAAGAAGACCAGAATAATATTCGTACAATATTTTTAGCATCTCATTATAACATATACGTATCTGCATTCATGCTTTGCATATTACTGTTGCCTGCTAAATGAGACGTCCATTGTCTGTCTGTCTGTCTTAGGCGTGGTTCCCTCACGTGTGACTATCCCTGAGGTTTCGACCTCGTTTTTCACTGATTGCCTGCTCCCTGTTTATTCCTTACTGATGCTGATGCAAAGCCCTCTGAGATCAACTGTGACTTATGAATGTGGGCCGTGTAAATACAATTT
>JAFBJT010106257.1:47470-70226 GCA_016785325.1 Chascanopsetta lugubris
AGCCCGGCCGCCCCGCCCCCCCCCCCCCCCCCCCCCCCCCCCCCCCCCCCCCCGCCCCCCAGCCCACCCCCCCCCCCCCCCACCCTCCACCCCAAATACACTCCTCACTGCATATAACAACCCAAACATGTCTGTGCCGGCCTGACGTCTCGATTAGTAGTGAGTAGTTTCTTCGTGTCTGGATGTTTATGAGGCATTTCTCTTGCAGCTCCGCTTCCTCCTTGTGACGCCGCTTCTTAACTGAACCCATAAACAGTCCAATATAAATGTTGATTTTGTGAGATGGTATCACGGGTTCAGTGATTCATTCACAAATTCGTCATGGAATTGAATTGGCGGATGTGGCAAAATAATAACTTTCAGAATTAAAGGTGCAGACATTGGAGTGAGTTTAGAGCAGTTTAGTGAGGAATGAATCAGTCCTGTGCGAGTCAGTACAGCAGCTGTAATGCTGACGTGTCAGAGAAACTTCAAATTAAATGATGAACTGACCGCCCCCCCCCCACCCCCACCCCATAAGTACAGTAATGGAAAATATACTTATATTGATAATATAGGAAACATCCATTTACTTTCTTAAATGGCCAGTTAAAAAAAGTTTTTCTATCACCAGCAATAGAATATAGAATAATAATGTACGTTTAAAATCACCTGAATGTACACACGATCTTCATTGGCCTTGAATGAGCTCTGTACAGTATATTCACATCAGGAGCAGGTCGTCTCTATGTAGGCGGTCACGTTGCACCACCATGCTTTTACAGTAGCTCAGAATGGACAAACTAATCACATATTGAGTTTTAATTATAGGCAAAAGCTACCATATGTTCTGCTACATGCTTGGAAGAGAAAGGTGGGTTAAGAGGTGTTCAAATGTAACCTGCAACTACTGTTTGTCAATAAATCATACACATACCTTTAAAACGAGGCTACAATTAATTCATTGGTTAAATTATATTTATCATTCAAAATGGATTAAAAAAAAGGATCTTCTCAATGGTACTTATTGAGAATAAGTGATTCTGATGAGCATATTCCTTTGAAAAAAGGTCAACACAAGACTGGAAAATGCCGGCCTGGTTCTGTGAACACTGAAAATACCACTAATCTCTAAAGTTGATGAAAACCATGTTATGTGGTGTTTGTTCAGCAAAAACAACATTTTTCATCCTATATTTCCATTTTCCATCCCATAAGCACGTGTGAAACCCATAAGCAGGCTGTTTATTTTTCTTTTTTCAAATGAGACGTGCGCCGCTCATAGATGGGGCTTAAATGTAAATGTTGATTTGAGCTGTTCCCCCTGCGTCTAGTCTTCAGGCTAAGCTAAGATCAACACCGGCTTTAGCCTCGTATTTAGTCTACGAACCTGAGAGGTGCACCGCTTCACATCTGACTCACGGTGAGACAACAAACAGGTCTGCGCCCCATGGGGAAAAATATAAACAGTATATTACTGCTTTAAAACACTACGGTCCTTCTGTGGTGCAGTGCAGCTTTGAAAATGAACCCTCGGGTCAAAGAGCATCTCAGGCAATCAGAGTAAAAGTGCGCAAACACCCTCACCACAGATGATTGCTCTTTGAGGGTGAGCAGGGAGGGTCACTTCTATATCTGGTGCTGGGGGGGGGGGGGGAAGGGGGGGGGGGTGGGGGGGGGGGTGCGGGTAAACACCGGGGGGGGGGGGGGGGGGGGGGGGGGGGGGGGTTGCAGGTCAACACACTCCAACATAAACATATGCTTGTTCTGAAATGATCCGAACACAAACATTCATCCATCCAAACCAGCCTTCATTAAAGTGGTCCGGCCAGACTCTAATTATAGGATCACAGGGCAGCCAGTGGGACAAACACAGTGAGGGCCTGTGGGCAGATGCTGCCGCCTCAAAACACACTGATCACTGTACCTAGTAACCCAGGTATACACACACACACACACACACACACACACAGACATGCACAAACCCCAAACACTCATTTACACAGTGCTCATCTTTCTCTCCCTGTCCACAGGAGGCTGAACTCAGCTCTCACTGTTTGAACTAACACGCACTTACACACACATACACACACAACACACACACACACACACACACACACACACACACACACACAAGCATATACCTGGATAAGTATAGTGCAGACTGCGCTCCTCCCAAATAGACTTAAAAATAACCCCCAGGTGGAGGAGCAGGGAGAGGCAGCTCTGCAGCGTGAGGAGGCAGCAGGGTCAGGACAAGTTTCTCAATAACATCGTATTATAGCCACAGACAGTCTGAGATGTTTTAAGAGATGACCCCAGGGAGTCTGTATCACCACTTAAGAGTCATGATTCCAGGAGCTGCTACATGTGTCCGCTCCTTTCCCTCCCTCCACACCGCTGCTCAACTGTCTGCACCGTCGGTTTACACAACCTACTTCTCTTTGTCTCGTTCCTCTCAGCTCTCACTCTCTCATTCTTTCCATCCCCTCTGGGGGCAGATACGTAGATAAGTAAAGGTTTGTTCCCCAGAACTGGAAATGCAACTCTGAGCAACAGTTTTCCTTTGTTTAACTGTATGTGTTTGTTTTCAGCTGCACAAGCTGCACTCGTCCATCACTTCTGGCCTCGCTAGAGTTTCCACAGCTGTTGAACAAGTTACTGATAAGATAGGATCAGATAATAGACTTTGGTGACTCATATTATTTTACTCTGAAGTATTGACATTTCCCACACATTTATGGATTGGCTAGATGCTTTCAATAGAGTCATGGTTCCCAGATGCTGGATCGTCCTTCTTACACCACCCCCTGAGTTTTCCTGAATTTGGTGTCGCTATCTATGATCCCCAGATGATACACTGTGGAATTGCCAGGAGATGGTTGTGGGTTTAGACAGAAACAAACTACTGAGTGGAGCTGTAGTTTTCCACGGTGCAGACATTCATGGTCCCCAGAGGATATCCCCTCATAACTTTGGTGGGAGCACGATATATACATGAACCTTTTACATTTTCATTCAACATCCTCCGCAGTTGTCATTTTTGATTCGTCCAATGTTTTGTTTAGCAGTGGTTTGCACTGTTTCCCTACAGAAAGAAGGTTCTATGTTCGAATCCCTCTTCGACCAGTTTTCAGAGTGTACTGTGGCTTCTTCACATGGTCCAAAGATTCAAGTTAGATGAACAGGGGACTGATACACAGGGTGTAACCCGCCTGTTACTCAATGGGACTAGTCCCAGCTTCCCCTCACAAGCCTGGAGAACATAAGCGATGTTAAGTGGATGGACTTTGATTTATAACAATCAAGTAAACAAGCACAAAATATGGATGACAGATGCCTTTGATCATCCTCTGACTGTGATGAAACCAGTGAGAACAAAAACAGCCCACTTTAATTCGCAGTTTGTAGATAAACTAATAATAACCTCGCACTATTGATCACTAAACAGATGAAACACTGTTATTTAAGCCTCCAGGCATCATTTTACAAAACAATGCATTGTCTATGGACATTGCATTTTATCTAAATGAGTTGGCAATTATTTTCATAAACACCCCCGTGCAAGTGGAAACAAAGTGAAGATCACAAAAGAAAACATGCATCGCTCTCACGCACACCCCCCCCCCCCCCCCCCCCCCACCCCGACAACGCCCCCCCCCCCCGGCAATCAAGCAGAATGTCAGTGTTGCTTTGTGCCGACACCCTCAAGTGATAATTGTGCAAACAAAAGGCGCATCACTCATTCATTCGCACATTATAGGGAAAGAGAAGAGAGGGGACACACAAAGGAATACAAACATTATCAGGAGCAACAAAGACGGAGCGGGGTTGGGTGGGAGGCTGGTGATTTGAAAATGTCACCATGTCTCCCGTGACCCAGGCAGTGTTTTTACAGAAGTGATTTTCAAGTCGCGATGAATGTGTTTGGCTCCATGAACTGAGCAAGTGTAGATGGAGGCCAGCGGGAAGGGGAAGGGGAGGAGGAGGAGGAGGAAGAGGAGGAGGAAGAGGAGGGTCAAGGAGATGTAGGAGAGCGGCACGAGGCTTATTGGGGCCAACAGAGGGCATTGTTATCTGTAATATCCATTCAAATGTGCCGTATCAGATGCGGCGAGTGCGGCGCTGCTCAGGGATGGAAATTAGTCGTGTTCCCCACTCAGCCCCTGGTCACGGCAAGGGCGAATCCAGACAAATGAATTTACTCAGACAATACATACGGAGCGCTGACAATACAGAGGGATGCATGAACTGCCGAGAGAGCGGGAGGATGTGAGGCAGAGAGGTCCTCGCCTCGGTTCACCCTCCGACCTGCTCCTGCTCCCCCCCCACCCCCCACCCCCCTTTTTTTTAACCACTTCCTCTTGAAATGCTCAAAAACTGTCAGCATTTTATTTCTGTGCAGCTCCAGGGTGACTTTCCCCCCTTTTTAACACGGTACATTTCCAAACGCCTGGTAGAGCTGGCCGAGTGCTGAGTGCTGCCATGGTTACAACTGATGCTCGAATCAGGACAGAGCTGAGTCCCACATGATGAGCTGTGAGTTGTGGCAAGAGTGTGTTTCTCTCTAACTTCTAACGGTGGTTGATGTAGTCCTGAGGGATGGACTGGAGGTCGCAGAGACTCGCTAAGATATACTTTTAAAGGTGTGCATGTGTGGCCAACTCAGGTCGGGTAGTGTCATGTGATAGTAGTTTGTCCGGAATCGGAGTTGCCATACAATATGAAGCCGGAATTTCCAGCTTGCGCTAAGCAATCATCCCCTCTCCTCTGAATAGTTCCTCTGAACATAACAAAACTAAGTCACGTAAATGCAATTCAACCTGTTTTTTTATGACTAAGAATATAACAGGTTATAGAGAAAATATACTTTGAAAAAAAAGTTGCAGTGTGTAAGATTCCGGTCAATTTTTGTATCACTTCTATCTGTAGAAATAGAATTACAAAACAAATATAAGCAGCTATTTTCACGAATGTATAATCACTTCAATGTATGACTTGCTTTTTACATTGCCCTAAAATGAGCCCTTTAATGTGTGTTTACACCAGGAGGGGCGTCGCCGCTGTGGGGGGCCGCCATGTTTTTTACGATAGCCCAGAGAGAACGTACGAGCCAACTAATAAGCTTGAACGACAACCAAGGGCTACCATAAGCTCTCCTGTGCAGGAAGAGTCAGGTGATGGATGCAAAATGCAACGTCACTTGTCGATGTCACCAAATCTTACACACCGCACCTTTTATTGTAGTAATAAAAGGGAACGGTAAGACATCCATTTTATGCTCACAGAGAGATGTGGTGTGATCTGAATTGTCAGTACACAAAGTGAAAGTGTCTTGTTTTGGTTGTCTGCCTCTCAGATTTTGTACAGTTGTGAACTTCACCTGTCACTGTGATAAAGCGTAGAGGAACACAGTTATAGTGTTATCTCGCTATCGCCCCGTGATATCTCACCAACAAACACAGCCAAGTGAAGAGGACATAAATCTTCTGTATTTATGACCTGTGCTGTAGTCAGCTATCTGTTAGGATGTGCCGCCCCCTCCGCCCCCCCCCCCCCCCCCCCCCCCCCCCCCCCCCCCCGCTCTCCGCCTCAACCCTTCACGCCCGATCTTGCCTGTGCAAGGTCTAGGTTGCTGTGAATGCTGTCGTCACACGGGACATGACGACGGTGTTTCTCAATCAGTCTGTTGTGTCACTCTCTCAGAAACAAGCAATGGGAGGAATTGGAAGCTGCAGACAAAGAGTGAAATCTGAGACATTTCCCCGAGATGACATTCCCCCTTTTGTCTGAAGACTCTTTTTGTTTTCTGTCACCGTGCTTCGTCATGACGGCTCGGCATCTCTGCCCATGTGACAAAATGAGATTATTAATTTGGATTTGCAAATTGTCGTCTCACGACGGTCCACTTTTGTTAGTACGTCGCGAGCGCTAATGGCATTTGACAGCATATGAAATGAGAGTTTAAAAAAAAAATGCATTGACGAAACAGGCAGAGAGAGAGAGAGAGAGAGAGAGAGAGTGTCAGACAGCCGTTGCGACTCTGCCTGAAAGGCTCAACTACAATTCCGCAAGACAGGCCTTGTGAGGAGCCATTGACCCATCGACTGCTGTGATCCATGTCTGACTGACATCAATACACATTCATCTCTGCTTGTTTCACCTCAGGCTGGCGTCGGCCACAGGCTACGGTGGCTGGCATGAGCTCCAGACGGGCAAACACTCATCACTTTGTCTTCCACACTCGCGCTATCGCTGACATCTCACACCGGCCGAGGCAACCCCGTGGACCTATTGCTTTGTTGGGAATTAGTCACTGTTAAAGGGCCCTGAAATGTCAGTGGCTGGTGTATCTTCTGTGCGTAAACCCTCCATTACACAGTCATTCAGAGGGGAAAGGTTGAGAGTGGGATGGGTACTTTCCCCCCCAGTGGATGGTACAGTTGCTCCTTTATGTGTGACGCGGTAGATCAGGTGACGGCTGCTGAGAGGCCCTTCAACTCCAATGGTGGAGTCACCGATTAGCTCGGATCTCTGGGCTGCAGGTTTAATTTGATGTATGTGTCAGCTTAACATTCACAACCATTGTTTTGTTCCACTGGGCAAATCCCTCCATGGAGCTAATCATAAACCATCTCCACTGCTCATACTCTCATGTGAGTGTGTAGTGTTGGCTTAACATCCTCCTCCTCCCTCTCTCTCTTTCTCGCTCTCTCTCTGGGTTCTTTTTAATTACAAACTAATCAAGAGAACTAATGTAATGGACATGTCTCATCAGATCTTCTGTTTTCAAATATGTTAATGTGAACAACACTATTCCGTCTGTCTGCTCATCCATCCATCCTTCCATCCACCCATCCATCCTTCCATCCTTTCATTCACCCATCCATTTTCCATCCTTCCATCCATCTTTCCATTCACCCATCCATTTATCCATCCATTCATCCTTCCATTCACCCTCCATCCATCCACCCATCCTTCCTTTTATCCATCCATTCATCCCTCTAGCCTTCAATCCATGCATCCATCCATCCTTCGAGCTAACACCTAATAAGGGAGATAACTCTTATGCCTTGTTACACAGTACATGCTCCACCTACGTCTAAAGTGAAATGCAGGTGCATTTGTAAAGGCTTTGATCAGAGGGATAAGTCCCAAAAGAGGTAAGAGAGGCAGCCAATATCGCAGCTCATTTCTCTGCATACCACTGATGAGTAACTCGGCGTTGACATGAGACAAGACCACTTTTATAATCCAGCAGGTGCAGATGAAAAAGAAAAAGGAACGTTAAAGACCAAATCAGACAAATGATGTAAAAGTGAGGGGGTGAAAATGGATGAATACTTTGCCAACAATTGTGTTAATGAGCTGGAGAACAAAGTAAGAAGTGGAGGAGGTCTGAGCTCCTTTGAGACGTTTCCTGGCAGTTCCGCCTCAGGATTGGTCCCATGGAGTGAGCATTTCCCAAATTAACCAAGTGTGAAGATGAAATGTTGTCATGGAAACCCTGTCCTCGATGCGTTGTGATATCTGCAACTGGATGAAGACCGTCTTGCCAAGAGCCGAGCCGAGCGGAGGAATTCTCACCATTAGGAGCCATGTGCCTGCTTGATGGTGAGAGAAGTGAACGGGATGAAGTGGAGAACATGCAGGTGGAAGCGATCGTTCCAGGTCCAGCTGGGAAGCAATTCTCCACGAGAATTACGTGGATTCACCCCAACATCGCAAATGAACCCATCAACGTCATCTCGCCAGAGTTGCGGAGCGGTGACTGAAAGTGTGAAGGCCAGAGATGATGAGCTAAGTGTTGCTATGATGCAAATCCAGTGCAAGAAGAATCCCACAGTGAGTCAGGCAGCACCTGGTGTACAGCTGTGGCGGCTACAAGGAAGATATGGACCAGTGCAAGTTGTTTGTGCACATGTCCCCTGAGGAGTTGGCACCACGCTGCCCATGAGGCCAAGCCCACTGAATGTCTCAGAGCAATTTAGATTGTCATGACAACGGTGCTAACAAGGAAATCTGGTGCTGTTTATTCCTTCAGATAGTGAACAGATGAGATGGCAGTGAACCTGACAGCTTTCATTAGGAGGACTGTGGGCATTATGGACATTGCAGATAACTCTGCTTATGCTGACCCCCCCCCCCCCCGCCCCCCTCAATGATCTGCTGCACACAGGGAGAAACAAGGACTCTCAAACTCCTGGGGGATTGTGGAACCGGTCGAGAGCGGGGGGAGGAGATTGGTCAGTGTACCGTAGAAAAACATCCTTCCACCTGAGGATTGGTCTCTGTTACTGTTTTATCATGAAATCTCCATTTGGGTTCTTTGTTCCTGTTTGAATGTAATCACGTGGAATTGTGCTCATTTGTCTTTTAAAGAATTCTGGGCTCTTGATGATGATTAGGACATTTTGATGAAAATCTGCTTTTTTCTTGGTAATGCATCTTTGATAAGTTTTGAACCAAAGATATAGCATTGTAGGATTTTACTTTGAAAAGTCTGTATAGACTCGGACTCTATTATTTTCTTAGTATTTGGCTGTGAACAGGAGGTTCAGCACTTCCCATACAAATGTAACTTTTGAGCATTTGTGTAGTTTACAGTGTGAACTGCACACACACCAAGTCTCCCTGGTGTTGTTATTTGGAGAGAGAGGAGGGTCCAACTTTCACTGGTGTGTTGATAAATCCTGCACAGCGTACCTTTAAATCATTCTTGTTACATACAGCATCAAGTGGTTCAATTAAGTCATATCTGAGATAGAAGTTATTGATGGTTTGATTATTACATCATCAGTCGATTTAAACACACTGATAAAGGGTACTGCTCATTAGTAGATACTATTATAGAAATAAAATTAAATTCCCAGAAATCAAAAGAATTACTTTTTACTGTACAGATATGAAGAGGATGTGCTTTCACCTAAAAAGGCTCCTTTAAAGGTGCAACGTGTACAATTTTGGTTAATATTGGTCTGTATTCTGTAGATAAAAGTTATATACTGACATTTTTGCATCCGTATAATCACCTGATTGTATGACAGTCTTTTCAGATTCCCCCCAAACTGAGCCCCAGTATGGTCCTCCCTGCAGGGGTCGCCATGGTTTTACATTAGCCCAGAGTGGACCTACTAAACTTCTATCTTCTGAGCTTTAATGGCAAGTGGGGGCTACCATAGGTTCTCCTACATGCTTTGAAGGGTGAGGTTGAGGTGAGGGATACAGCATGCGACTTCACTAACAGATGTCACCAAATCGTACACACTGCACCGTTAAGGGTTTACAGTGAATGGTTTGGGGAAAAAGAAAATACAAAAAGAGTGAGCTGTAAACACGCTCATGTTGCCGGAGGAGCAATGATCCGACTGGTTTGAGCTGCAAGGCGACAGGAGCTCATGTCACCAACATGGCGGTTGGTGAGGAGCACTTTATGATCCTGGATCTCCTGATTATTTATAGCCCTTATTAAACCTGCATGCATCCACGATGATGAGCCAATTAACCATCAAAAAGACTCATCAGCCCGCCGGCCTCGCGTCGGGGATGGCTGCTCTCGGCTTAGTGTGTGTGTGTGGTGTGCGGCAGGAGCAGGTCAGAGGTCGGCCGGAGAGCAGAGGGAGACTATATCCCCGCTGGATGAAGCGCTGGGTGCTGAGAGGCGCTTTGTGGTTTTCATTTCATGCCGCCCTTTAAACATTATTGAAGATTCGATTGGTGCTGAGTGGCCGCGGCGCGGGACGGAAGCGGATCCTCAGACTGATGAGCGCCCTAATAGGCCTGTCTAATGTATCATCGATGGATCGACTGTCATCACCGAGGAGACGTTTCGGAGGGATCCCAGCGCATGAATGAGAGGGAGACAGTGTTGATGCTGCTGCTGCTGCTGCTGCTGCTGCTGTGGGGGCCAGACTGTGGATGTTGGCCAGGGAAAAGACGCCCCCTACCTGTCCTGCTGCGACGTGCAGGGAGGATCTCAGTCCAGGCAGAGCAGTTTTACGCTTCACATGGTCGCAGTGTCTCTTGCTCTCCTTTGTGTGTGTGTGCGCGCGTGTGTGTGTGTGTGTGTGTGTGTGTGTGCGTGTGTGTCTCCTCCCTCAGCCAATGTGCGCACGGTGACGCTGCGCAAAGGCTGCGCCGTCCTATTTAACACACCCACCCACATCCACACATGCTACAAGAGGTGAATTCTCTTAAAGCGCTGCTCTCCTGGAGCTGGCCCCGGTGCTGCGGGGGGAGGATCCCTGTCTCTCCTGTCCACTGATGTGCGGCTTTTTATCCCGCTGGCTGATTTCTCCCGCAGCGCCAGATGCGCAGGATCGCCGCGGTGGATGAGAGCGCACACGTCGGCCACTTTCCGGGGACTTTATCTCCCACCACCCACCCACTCCCGCCTCACCTCTGAACAGAAACACACTTCCTGGCGAGCAGCTCCGCCGCGGGTTCGCGTCCCGGCTGGTGCGCAGCGGCCGTGGGTCTTGGCGAGACCGATGCGCGCTCTCGGACGCTCCAGGGACACGCGCCTCGAATGGATCACTTTCCCGTCGGTGCTGTGTTCGGCGAGGGGAGCGCGGAGCGGCGCGGAGAATGAGGCTTGAGCCCACTCCACCTGGACAGCTGCTCGCGGAGCCCGGCGCGCACTGACAGCCCGCAGGCTCTCAACACTGACTCCCCCACTCAAGACGGCAAGTGAAGATGGTTCCTACGTGTTCAACGTGTACCTCGTCCGATTGGCGTCCAGTCTGATCAACATCATCAGCGATGTAGTCAGCCTCTTCATCTGCGTGCTCATCATCTGCACTAAATACTCCCATCTGCTCCGGCGCGAGACCATGAAGATGATCCTCCTGCGCAAGTTCCGCGTCCTGATCCTCATGGTGTTCCTCATCGCCTGCTCCATGCACATCATGATCGACCTGCTGCCCCGGCTGGAGCGGCGGAGGGGCGGCGGCGGCGGCGGCGGCTGCTCCTGCTCCCACACGCCGAGCGTGGAGCCCCAGAGCTGGGGGAAGCAGCAGCAGCAGCAGGCGCAGCAACAGCAGGCGCAGCAGCAGCAGCAGCAGGGCTGGCCTAACAAGCACACCCTGCGGATCCTCCAGGACTTCAGCAACGAGCCCAGCTCCAACGTGTCCTCCCACTCCCTGGAGCGGCTCCCGATCGCGCCCGGCGACAAGGCGCAGGGCGTGCGGAGGCTGGAGCAGCCGGGGCTGCGCGGGGACCGGAAGAGGCAGTTCATCCAGGACACGGCGGTGACCGGGAACGTGCCGATGAGGGGGTCAAGGTTACAGGCGCTCTATGAGCACCCCCTGTACAAGAGACCCCTGCCCCCTCTGACAGACGAGGACACTCTGTTCAACGTCAACACCGACATCCGATTCGACCCCAAAGCAGCGGAGGATCAGTCATGGTAAATAAAGACCCCGGAGCATGTCACACATGGAGCGGCAGGGACGGGGCCGGCGGTGGCCCCTGGGGGCCGCTGCACCAAGGGTCACTCAAAAAGCTGGACATCTACTTACTTTTAATCGAAGTTAAATCACTTCAAATCTATGTTTATTAATAGATTGAAGACCCAAAAACATTGGACACAAAACTTTTTCTTGAACATGTTGTTTAAAGGTGCAGTGTGTAAGATTTGGTGATATCCAGTGGTGAAGTTGCATGTTGTATCCATCACCTCGCCCTCACCCTTCCGAGCATGAAGGAGAACAGATGGTCGACTTTTAAACCCCTAGAGAGGACCCGCTCCTCATGTCAATATACATTTATGGGCTCATATAAGGGTTGTGGAACATTCAGGTGATTAGAAATTCATGAAAATGTCAGAATGTAATTGTTTGGTCAACATTTTAGAAGTGACATAAATGACCAAAATCTTACACACTGCACTTTTAACTGAAAAAAAAAAAAAAGATTCCAACCAGCGGCTGACTGTATCTTAGTGAATCTATAATAATCATGAAACCTGACATTTCATATAATAACTATAGAAACTCAAATATTATTGAAAATGTACTTTGACATATTTTTATTGATATTTTACACAATGCAATCCAATTAGGTTCTGCCCTTTCAAAACATCCTAAAGTGCTCTGAGCTAAGCCCTGGATCAAGTTAACAGCAAGATCCCTGGTCGCTGGTAACCGCACATGTGATTACATATTCTATCATTTGTGTAAAAGGCAAGACGTCACATGAAAGAGCTTAGAGTATTGAGCAATCACATTAGTGTGTGTTTGTGTGTTACAAAAACCTGAAAATCCTCTCTTTTCAATTTCCTCGCTCCTCCTCCTCCTCCTCCTCCTCCTCCTCCTCCTCCTCCTCCTCCCCCTCTCCCTCCCCTCCCTCCTCCTCCTCCCCCTCCTCCTCCCTCCTGTCTCATCCAGGACCACCGAGGGTAACGTAGATGAGTTTGGCCCCACAGGGGAGCTGACAGCCGAGTCCTACCCTAACTGGCTCCGCTTCCACATTGGGATTAATCGATACGAGCTGTATTCCAGACACAACCCGGTCATCGACGCCCTGCTCAAGGACCTGGTCACTCAGAGGATCACCAGTGTGGGTGAGTCATCGGTAAAAAAAAGAAGAAAAAAAAAAAAAAGATAGCAACAGATGGAGGTGACTCAGTGAAGTCAACAGGAGGGTTGTGGCGCACAGATGGAGGGTCACAATTACATACCGTTTTCAGATACTCCAGTCACCATGACACGTGATGATCTCAGCTAATTCACCCACCTCACCACCACGCCACAGATACCCCAAAACAAACAGAGCAGTGTCACGATCAATGACACTGTGACTGGTCGTTTGGCTGCAGATATAGATGCAAAGCTCATGGGCTAAACCTTAAACACTCACTCACGCGGTGTCTGCGAGGAGGTGTGAGTCAGATCTGACTGGGGCAGGGCTCTGCCGAAACAATGGAATAAGGGCGCCGCGCCATTACACCACAGTCGTAGCGCCATCATACCAAATGTGTTTTTTGCTAAAGTACATTTTGTTTTGTACAGCCTGAGGCCTCTTTGGACGGCCATTTTTGTTAGTCTAAGCGAAACAAAACAAAAAACAGCTGTAAATTGTCATATCCAGTATCAATTGTCACAATAAACGCATTTAAAAAAAACATCATAACTGAGAGATTTGGTGACATCTAGTGGTGAAGTTGCACGTTGTATGCATCGCTTCACTTTTACCCTTCCGAGCAAGCAGGAGAACCTATGGTAGACTTCAGTTGTCGTTGAAACTCAAAAGATGTTTAGTACGTCCACTCTGGGCTACTGTAAAAACATGGCGGCCCGCGTAGGGAGGACCCCCTCCTCATGTAAACATACATGAATGGGCTCATTATAAGGTAATAGGGAAAAAGACATGTAGGTGATTATAGATATATCAGTATGTTTTTTGTACCAAATAGAAGTGATAAAAATGACCCAAATCCTACACACTGCACCTTTAAAGTAAGCGCCCCCTATTGCAAGCTAGCAGCTCTGTTCGAATCTCACCTGCCCTGTAGAATAGGCAGCTGCTCAGTCCGGAGCAAAGCAGCGGTATTGCGACACAGAGTGTGAGTGAGAGGGGAGCGAGTGCAGCTCGCATGCAGGAACTGTGTGTACGAGTTCAGAGCGAGAGCGAGAGCGAGGCCTGTTCACAATGGACGCGTGTGTACCGCGCCGCACACGCACACACTGCAAAAGCACTCACACTCTCGAGCATGCGCCGCTGCGACAACGGCGGTCAGACTCCCGAGGCCGAGCGAGGATCCACGCGGCCCGAGAGAACACCTGGTCCCAGTGCAAATCACACGGCTGCTTTACATTGTGCTGCGATTCACATCAGATTCTGTGGGTTTTCCCATTCGAGTGACGAGCGCTCGGCGCACCAGGCTTTTGACAGGAAGGGCCACGGAGCCTTTTGCTGGAGGTGCAGCTGGAAACCTGACAAATCTGACTCTCTCTCTCTCTCTCTCTCTCTCTCTCTCTCTCTCTCTGTCTGTCTCTCTCACGGGAGAGTTTGTCTTCCTTTTTGGCTCGGTCCGGCTCCCACATTCCTAAAGTGCTTGTCGACTCAAGGTCTTGCACTGGCTGTAAAGAGTGATTGCAGATTTCAGATACATTTGCCAGTGACAAAAGTGTAACTGGCCAGTAGCAAAGATTAAATACTTATCTGGGAGCAGGATGGAGTGTTTTTGAAACCACCTGTGCTGCTGCCAGGGTGACTATATATATAATATACATATATATATATATAAATATATTTTTCTGTCTCCGCTCAAGAACTTTTTTCCTTTCAAGATCTTTCTTCTCAGATTCCCTCTCGAGTGTCTCGGCCTGGGTGGGTAGAGGAAGCAGCTCTCAGCGTCTGTAGCCAACTAAATACATGTTGGCTGAGTAATTACAGAGCCTTAACACAGGCCTGGGGCAGAATACCAATGGAGGCCAACAGCAGTGGGTTATTATCCTAACTTAAGGATAGAACCGTTGGATGTATTTTGCTCTATAGCCTCTGTTCAGCAGTGTTCATCAGTGTGCAGCTGCAGATATGATGAATGTCATTAGCAGTGATAGTAAAAGTCTCATTACCGCAGCACAGACTTAGGATAGGGCTTCAGCCGTGAGCTCATGGAGTATTGTTTACTCCCTGTAACTGCAGGTGGAAAGGAAACTTAATTTTCATGGTCCCACCACCTGCCCATTAAAGGGACATTTGCTTTTTTATATTTAAAGCGGTGGTCTTGGTGGCGACCTGTCACGACCTGGGGTTGTGACAGGTCGCGACCCCAATTAGCATGATTAATTAGCATATGTAAACAATCGTTGCAGGTTGTCTTCTATCGATGTCAATTAGTATTACAGGGCATCATCATCCCCTGCTGTTAAGAGGTGTGAATAGAAGGCACTTCGATGCATGAAAATTTTCCTTCAAAATAAAAGCGCAGGATTTTCTTTCTTAATTTTTTTTCCTAGTCAAAGGCCCGTGACCCACTTTTGGGCCGTTGATTTAAAGTGTCCCCAAACCTCCCCACCACACAGCCAGATAGCAGCAGGTGAGGTCAGGCGGACATTGATTCTTCCCCTTGTAATTTTCTATTCTTTGTAAACATTCCGCTTGTCCTCGTGATTCCCATATGTAGAAATAAATGAGAGAATTGATCCGGAGCGTTGTTCTTTGGCTAAAGGCCACTGAAACATCGTTCCCGATCGATCAGCCAGAGGAATAAAAGGCTCAGATTGTTTTAGCTCCGCAAAGTCCTCGCCCCGCCACCGAGCCCGGTCCCTCAAGTGCTTAGAGAGCGCATCAGTGTGTTCAAAAAGGGATGAAACATGAAGGACGGAGAGATGAATAGGAATACAAGAAGAGAGACATGGGCCCTCGGGAGGATTCACACACAGAGAGTAAACATCGGAGGAACAGAGAGCTTTGGTTGTGCATTGGCCGTCCTTCAACCACCCCCCCGCCCCCCGTTTCCTGCCAATCAAACAAACACTGTGACATTAGCACTCGCCCTTTTCAGAGTGTGAGCACACATGAGCAGACACAAAGGCACGTCTGCGCACTTCACTTAACATGGCGGAAGGGAAATCGATGGTTCAGGCATCAGGTGTTGTGCCGGGACGTCTCTGGAATCAGTGTCTGTCAATATCTCTGGTAATGAAACTATGAGAGGCTGCGGCGGGTCAGGAAGAGTTTTTCAGGGGGAGACTCCAACACAAACATTTCAAGACATGTTTTCTGACACGTGCTCTCTGTCCATTGTGAGTGAGAGGGCTCACTCGTGTGTGTGTGTGTGTGCGTGCGTGCGCGCGTGTGTGTATGTGTGCGCAATGGGCGGAGCTATGCCACGCGCGATACTGAGAGCAGAGGAGAATTGTAAACGCGCAACTCTGTAGAGAGAGAAATGACATGCCGTCGTGTAAATAAGAGAAATAACATAAGGCTGATCAGTTTGTTGAATGAAGTAACAAGGTATAGACCTAGATAAGATAAACATAGGTGACGTCTGTCGTGATCCGGCACCGTTAAAAATATCATTAAATGAAATGAACTTGACCTTGGGGGCGACCCCTAATATAATGGTTGAGAGACACTGTATTATATATTATATATATAAAACAGGGGAATGGAAGAGCAAGGACCTTCTGGAAATATTAACCATGGTCTTTGATTCCATCTTAAATGATATTTTTCAAGAGGTTATTGGAGCCACAGTGACACTTTTTAAAAACCATTTTATGGTCATGAAAAGCATAGGATGGATAATACAGTACACACCCTGTGTACATTGTATATTTTAGATAAATGTACATCATATGTACGTAATACATACTGTAGTTCATGTTAATAATGCTTGTGCTTATTACATTGTGCAGGTGTGTGTAACAGTCTGGTCTGTTGATGCTGTGGGTCTCCTTCTCAGACACACACACTCACACACACACACACACACACACACACACACACACACATACACAAACACCTTAGTTTGCTGGTTTTAGTCAATTCATGTCTCAGATCATGAGGTAGTTTAAAGGCAAAAAGTGAGGGATTGGACTGAGTTACATTACATATTGTTGCGGGCGTCTCTGGGACCCAAGCGCAGGACAAACAGGCAGGAAGCAGAATGTAGTTTTGCAAGCTTTACTGAGGCAGTGGAGCGGGCAAACAGGAACATATAGGAATCAGAGTCGAGGTACAGAACACGGGTCGGGTTACCAGGCACAGGTGACACAGGCAGGATCAAAACCAGACAGTCAGGATAAGGAATGCTGGAGAGTGGGCACGAAGGCAGTACAATCAGGCAAATGAGTGTGTGCTGGGCAGAGGTTAATGAAGGGTGTGGTGATGAGTTCGATGAGTGGCAGCTTTGAGTTGTGGGTGTGGCTGGAGAGTGGAGCAGAGAGTGAGGCAGGTGAGAGGGGAGAGAGAGCAGGATCGTGACATAACCATGAATGTACATCATATTTATGTAGTAGATACTGTAGTTCATGTTAATAATGTTTGTGCTGATTACATTGTGAAGGTGTGTGTCTGGTCTGTTGATACTGTGGGTCTCCTCACACACACACACACACACACAGTCAAACATACCATAGTTTGCTGGTTTTAGTCAGTTAATGTCTGGATACCTTTTTTTCTCAGATCATAAGGTAGTTTAAATGCAAAAAGTGCAGGGGTTGGACTGAGTTACATTACATTTGATTCAAAGTTAAAACTTGAATAGTCAAGAACTGGACAGTGGGGCAGTGCGTTTGTGTTGTCAACAGCCTAATTATTCAGCTCCAACAATATAATTATGATAAGTATCATTATTATTGTCTGTTTGACTGAGATTATTATAATGATAATAATTATTATCATTATTATCATCATTATCATTATCATTATCATTATCATTATCCTCATTATTTTGTTTTTGTTGTTAGTCAGATAAGTTGATTATCCCCTAAAACTCAAACTGGACTTGTGCAGGTCAAACCAAAAGTCAACCAAGTGCATTAGACTGTCAGCTTACATCACCCCTGCTCCTTTCCTTTGTACCATAATCGAGAGAATTGAACATTGTACCCGTAGTAATTGTATTGTTAATAGCTGTCTTTTCTGTTTGACTCCAACAGCGATGAAGTCCGGAGGCACTCAACTGAAGCTCATCATGACCTTCCACAACTACGGCCAGGCTCTGTTCAAACCTATGAAGTAAGTCACTTTGCTTTTGATGCCTCATATGTGTGAAAGAATGGTTTCCTCGGGCGATGTCTTCCTCTGGTTCGACCGGCCTCGCTGTCAGATGGGAGGTCTGTGTCAGGTCTTTGCTCTTTCTAAGAAAAAGCAATCTCCCCCATATCTCGCAAAAACCTTGGAGTGCCATTTCCGCATAAAACACCAGCCACGCAGCTTTCTACTTCCATTCACTTTCCCCAACCACCCTCCTCAGAACATCAATCTCATCTCCTCATTCTCCTCCATGGCTGCATCAAATTGCCTTCATTTCTGCACAGTCTTGATCTTCGACAGAAGGCCGACACCGTTTCACTGTGTCAGAGCCCAACGTTGAAGCGACTTTTCACCCCGCGGGTCCTTTCAGGTGACACATGGCATCCTTTAGCTGCCATGCTGGAGGTCGTCAGCCCCTCAGGCAGCAGCCAGTGTGTTTTATGACGGATTCATGTCATCGCTTTGAAACTTTGAGTCATCAGAGTGGCACTGCCTTGTAGTCAGGAGGTGATTCGCTTTCAGTGCGAATAAAGATGACATAAGATAAATAGCCCATAAGCTGTCGAACAGCAGGTCTCTGTATAAAAAAAAGTTTGTTCGGCCCCCAGTAACAATCTGGGTCCCCTGGTAAAACGATTGCTCAGCCCTGAACTCAAGCATTTCAGTAACGTCTCATATAAAGAGGTTAAGTGGCACAGCGACACCTACGTGAGATTACCCCCACATACCTCGTAATACACCTCGGCTTAGCTCGTGGTGTAGATAAGCACCCAGTGGTAAAAATGCCCCAATAGACACTGTTTGATTATTTCACACGTTCCTTATCCACTCTGTCATATTTATGAGATAACACATCCCACCAGAACCGCTCTTTGCTCCTAATCCCCTCCCCATTGGTGGATTTAAATGTCACCCCTCCTTTGTTATGGTGATTGTAATTTAATTGTGGGTTAATAGTTTTCTACACTGGCTGTTGTCTGGCCTCTGCATATCGGCGTGGAGCGCGGGGTTAAGCCTGTGGATGATAGGTAGCGGGGGCGGGGGGGGGGGGGCCATGGGAGGAAAAGCTATTCGGGGACTGTTGTAATTACCGCTTCAATCGTACCACAGCAAGTCAGGCCAGACGCAGCAAGCCTGAAATCATCCTGGGGGGGGGGGGGGGGGGGGTCCATGGGAGGAAAAGCTATTCGGGGACTGTTGTAATTACCGCTTCAATCGTACCACAGCAAGTCAGGCCAGACGCAGCAAGCCTGAAATCATCCTGACAGGCCGAGGAACAGGAGAGATGAGAGCGAGGTGAGAGGAAGGGAGAGAGGGAGAGCGAGAGAGAGAGAGAGAGAGAGAGAGAAGGAAGAGAGTTTGCAGTGCGAGCGGCGAGAGAGGAGAGGTGAGAGGCCAAGGACGGGAGGAGACGGTAAGGGGAGGACGGGGCGAGAGAGAGAGAGAGAGAGAGAGGCTGTTGTCCGTACACGCGCAGTGTGAGTAGAAATCCACAGATTATCTCGGTGCGCTGCGTCGAATTTGAACCCAGACGGAAATGCGAAATGACATTTTCCGAGAAAAGCGCGGGGTGATGGGTTTGGATGTAAATCTGTTGCTTGACAGTTGTGCTTGTCAGAGGCTCCGTGATGTTTGATAATCCCCCAAAACCGCGAGAACGAATGGGGGGGGGGTTCGTTCCCTCTTGCTTGAATGCACTTGACTTTAACAAAATAGGGCAATCCATGCGGGCATGCATGTGTGTGTGTGTGTGTGTGTGTGTGTGTTCGTTTGGACTCCAATCAAGGTCTTGACAGATTCGCGCTGTCATCCCAGCTCCATACATTCTTCACGCACACTTAGCACCCAACATCATCCCCCTCGCTCCCACATCTGCTGGTGTGTTTCTGCACGGTGCATCAAAGAGACAGAGGCTGAGAGATCAAAGGCTTCTCCGGCTGTGCCCCTCCGCTCAGCTCCTCTCAACTCTAATGCAAAAATGTGTGCCAGGCAATCAGGCAGCGAGGGGAGGCGAGCGGGTGGGCGGACGGGCGGGCGGGCGAGTGGGCGGGCGGGCGGGCATGTGGTGTCTGGGTAACGATCGACCCTCCAACCATCCATATCTGTGGAAACCTGCTCTCTTGCTCTCTATCTGCTTATCGGCCGTGTTGTCTCCTCCCCCTCCTCAGTATTCTCCATCACTCCGCCTCCCTCTCCACAACTCTCTTTGTTTTCTCTCCCTCCCGCAACTTCTCTTCTGAACACCACAGATGAAGAAATCCATGAACAAGCGCCAGCTATTGATTCTTTAGATATTGTCCCTTCTTCTTCTTCTTCTTCTTCTTCTACTTTCTACTCTTCTTCTCTCCACACACACACACACACACACACACACACACACACACACACACACACACACAGGGATCTGATAGCATGGCGTGTAATGCAGTTCAGCAGTGGCCAGGCTCCTCTTTGGGATTCTCTCCAAAGCCTCACGCACCTTCACGTGACGTGAGACATTTAATCCTCTGCACTACTGAGAAAACACGAAACGTCTCGACAATACCTGTCCGCCGCGGTGTCGCGTAGATGAATCAGCCCATTGAAGGTCTGTCTGCGGCTCACTCTCCAGACGTGGGATAAACCCGGGTCCGGGCTCAAACAGGTCTCATCCATCTCAGGACTGCAACACCGGTGAAGACGTCCCGGCCCTGTGTTGCATAAGCAGACGGATGAACAACACTGTCACCTGAACAACACGGGGTTTGACGCTGGGTTTGATGACTCAGCACAATTACCACCCTCGTCATCCCTCTGCATCCCGTTGAGCCTGTGGCCACGACTGAAATAACCGTGGACTGCAGCATTTCTATAATACGTTCTTTTGTTTGCGCGAGTAAAGACTTTGTTTGCTAGTCGTGTGTGAGGAACACTCATATTTGAGAGTCGTGAAGGACAGGACGCAGGTACTCTGCGTGAAATGTGTTTTTCAATTTGATGCTTTGAAGACTAAAGTGGTGCCGGGCGACTGATTGGGTTAGCGAGGGGGATGACAGAACTTTTGCGACTCAGCTGTGGGCCTCTCAAGTTGAATGAGCAATTATCTACAGTGTATGCACACTGATGTTGTTGTGGTTTTAGAAATCCTGACACAGACCTTCACGAGAATGGGACAGATGGACATTTGGATGGACGACTCAAAGCGACAATGTCCCCGGCCATAGGTCTCGCAGACGCTCTGAGCAAAGGGCAGCGCTTACTGTCCCTGTCGGCTCGTGTGTGGTGCCTCACAAGGTTTAACGTTGCCGTGAATTACACAGTGATGATTGTTTACTTCAGGCTCGCTGACTGCTGTGGTCTACACACAAGTGGATGCCATGCAGCATGTAGGAAGGACCAATACAGTTACAAAACATTTTGAACCATCTTGAAACTCTTATTTAAATAAAGACACATATATAAATATGCGGTTTAATGCGCTGTTTAGTCGGAAATGTCCATGTGCCTTTTAGAGACGTGCATATAAGGTCTTAAGAACCACATGGGACCTTTGTTACAATCACCTGTGTGTGCAGAAATAGAACTCGTGCGTGCTCCCAGCTGTAGCATCGCACTTTCAACCCGAGTGTCCTGGTTGCGAAAACAATCTTTTATTTTTCTGTTTGTCTTTGTGTCTATTTTTCTTCTTCTTGCCATTATGGCTTTGTGCCGCTCTGAGCTGCGGAGGCCTGATGGTAATATTTGCAGTAAAATTAGTCACAGAGCCCATTAGATGACGAGCGTAGATGATCGACAAGGGAGGGTGGGGGGGGGGGGGGGGCGAGGAGGGATGATTGATATAATGATGGTCTTCCGTTTCTTCTTGCTTCTACTTAATTGTATCGATGATTGATATAATGATGGTCTTCCGTTTCTTCTTGCTTCTACTTAATTGTATCGCGTGTCAATCAGACCACGGCTGCTCGAGTCACATGGGAGTGTTCCAAAATGAGATATCTGCTCTTTCCGCTGCCCCTCCCCTCCGAGCGATCCATATCCGTGCCGCGTCGGGTCCGTGGGTAATTTTTGATTGACACGTCGGGGAGACAAGAGGGAGCCACATAATGTCACGTCGTTTGTGTCAATAAAATATTGACGGGTGCACAAATAACAGCCTGGAGGAAACGTCTGTCTGAGATGTGAAATATGAGAGGCCAGATTGGCTGCGTGTAAGAGTTGATGCCGTTTCATTAAGCAACACCAGCCCTGTAGGAAGGAGGGAGCTTTGTGTGGGGGCAGGATGTGCATGTCTCAACAAAAACCTCATTATCCTCGTCCAAATTTGTCTCGGAGAGCCGCAAACAATAAACACTCAGAGACTGATAAAAAAAAGGGACAATTCAGCACTTGTTCTGGAGTAAAATGGCTACCGATCGTACTAACTCGGCCATCCAGTGGCCTCTGCCTTGCCCCCCCCCCCCTCCTCCATTCCCCCATGGTTCTTTCTATATATTCTATTGGCTTGGTTGGTTGGTCGGCTGTCGGCGTGTCCGCTCTTGTGCTTGTTTACCGTGTGATGTTCTATTCACAAGGTCCTCTGTGCCTGTGCTGCGACTTTGAGTCAGAAATAAAGGGATGAAGTGCCTCAGGACAAGTCATTCAGAGCACAGATGATGAGTGCGCCTCTGTTTGTGAAATACTGGAAATTCACAGCAGCAGCGCCGTGGCAGAGCTGAGGGCCACAAAGCGCCATGTTAACCCTGACGCCGCCGGGCCCCGCGTTACCTGGAAGTGGCTGCGACGCGCACTCACACGGCCACCGCAGCGAACCATGACATGAAACATTCATACACCATCACAGGGATAATTGCATATACGTCGTATACACAAAGTAATGACAATTCGTACTGTACACGCTGGCGGCAGTACAATAGGTTGCACATCAGTGAAATCCACTGTGAGTGTATTTGCATGGATTACATGCTTTTAATGCAAGTGAAGGTTATATTCAATATAAACCGTTTTTATAAGCACTGGCACGTTGCCATGACATTACACACCCATGAGTGTGTGTGTGTGTGTGTGTGTGTGTGTGTGTGTGTGTGTGTGT
>JAFBJT010106257.1:76314-86891 GCA_016785325.1 Chascanopsetta lugubris
CGCCCCCGCCGCCACTGCCGCCGCCCCCCCCCTCCGGGTGGGGGGGTGGCCCCCCCGCCGCCCCCCCCCCCCCTCACAGGCCCCAGTACGGCGCCAGGCTCCTGCGGTCCCTCTCGTACACGTCGGGTATGACGCCGTACGGCGTCTGCACCATCTTGACAGAGTTCCTCCCGAACAGCTTGCGCTCGTAGTCGATGAGCTGGCGCCAGAAGCCGCCGTTGGGCCTGATGACGGGGCGGCGGGCTTTGACCCAGGCGTGCGCCTCGGCCAGGGACACGCGGTGGTACTTCATGAGGTAGGCCAGGCACAGCGAGGCGGAGCGGCTCACGCCGGCGGCGCAGTGCACCAGCACCGCGCCCCGCTTGCGGCCCACGCTGTGGATCTTGTCGGCCACGCTGTCGAAGTACAGCGAGATGGGCGAGTGGGGCATGTCCGCCAGCGGCACCTTCACGTACTCCATGTGGGGCCAGTTGAAGTTGGGCAGCTCGATGGTGGCGTTGACCACGCAGGTGATGCCCTTGGACAGCAGCAGGCTGCGGTTGGACGCCACGTTGCCCCGGCTGAGGAAGAGGTTGGGGGTGATCTGGGCGATGCCCCCCAGCAGGCTGCCGCTCTCGGGCAGCAGCCGGGGCACGGTGGCCGGCACCATGGAGCTGCGGTGGTGCTGGTGGTGGGGGTGGTGCTGGTGGTGGTGGTGGAAGAAGCCCTGGCTGCGGGAACCCATGGAGCAATCGGGCGGGTCTGACCACGGAGGGACGGACGGAGGATTTAGAGACGAAGAAGAAGAAGAAGGAAGAGGAGGAGGAGGAAGAAGAAGAAGAAGAGTCCTCAGCAGCTCAGGGTCACGGCAGAGAAGCTCCTGGAACAGAGACACACATTTCAAAGGACGAGTGACAGAGTCTCTTACAAACAAAGACGTCACCGCGCCGAGACACTTCGTCCCTTCAGGCAAAGTCTTCAAACTCTAAAACCACAGAAGAGGAAGAGGAAGAGGAAGAGGAAGAGGAAGACCGTCACGGCAGTCGTCTAATTAAAGGACACACGTCGTCATGACGCTGTGAGCCACTGATCCGCACTCGTCTCTTCACAATGACTGTCCAGCTTAAAGGTCTTTGATGGATCCTCAGACGGATCCGAGGCGTCTCCAGCGCTAACCTTTCTGTTTCTACCTCCTCGACGACCCCCTAGTGGCAAACTGATATATTGCAAACCCACCCCCCCTCCCCCCCCCAATTAGCTCTCCGGGGAAGGCTACAAACTACAGCCCGTTAGCCGTTATTTCGATTGGCCTGCAGCAAATTCTTAAACAATATAATGGAATGTGGCCCGTGTGAAATTTCCGCTTGAACTGTCCGTTGAGCGGTGTCTCCGGTCGTGTGTGACAACAACGTACAAAGGTCGCGGGTTAGGGTGAGGATTTGTTTACGTCCTCCGTTTCCGAGCTAGCGCACGCCGTCGCTACGGTATCAAAGCTAAACATGCTAACAATACTCGGGACCATAGACTCGGGAGCGAGCGCACACGTCGTACACTTTGCAATGTCCTACATCCCTGTCAAATCCACCAATGGGCCTGATCTGTTACTGCCATGAAAAGCGACTTTAAAGGTGCAGTGTGTGAAGTTATTTACATTTTGTATTATAGGACTATACACACCGTTTATTCCTCCCTTTATCGTGGATTCTACGGTGTAGAGCGGTTCCACGGACGGATCCGAGTGGCTCTAACATTTCCATTTCTACGTCCAGGTGGAGCGGCCCCTCTCTGCGCCTCCCTCCGCCACGTGAGCGCATCAGACCCCCCTGGAGGTAAACACTCACCTCATCTCGTGTTCATCCATCCATGGCCGCCACACACACAGATTACATCGCGCATCATCTGCGCGGCCGCCGCTGCCTCGTAATGGCGGAGCGGCGGATGGCGCGGAAAGGCAGTCGCACACATTCCCAAGCTATCTGTCTCAAACCGGCTGGATCTCAGCGTAACATAAAACTCAATTAGACGATTCAAATGATGGTGAATGACTTTTTTTATTTTATTTTTTTTTTCCACGATCTGAAACCAGAGATGAGGCAGCGCCTGACGTAAAAGACGGCGATATTCCAGGAGGTCTGATGTTGCGCTGCTCCCGTGCTGATACTCGAGGTATCATGGGCAGGTCCGTCGCTCCGGGCGCCGCTTCACACGCCGCTGCTCTCTCCCCCCGTGCGTCATCCACACCTTGTGCACCGGTGGAGCCCGCAGCTCCTTCTCTCTTTCATGTTCAGATACAGTCTGGTTAACAAGGCGCGTGGGTCAACTGCTGTAAACTGGAATCACACACACACACACACGCACGCACACACACGCGCGCACACACACACCTGCTGCTGCTGCTGCCGGATGAAACGGCACGAAACTCCAAAGTAAAGGAACAGGCGGAGAGGGAAGGTAGATTTAAAGGGACAGTACGCAGGATTGGGTCAAATACAAAAGACATGTTGCCCTTAGCTTCACCTGCTCGCTCGGAGGACGTCGCGCAATGATGAGGGAATGTATTTCTTCCATGGTGAGAACCACTCGTTGTGATGTTTGTTGTGTTAAAGGTGCATTAGGTCACTCTCTAATGGGGGTTGGTGGCAGTTGAGTGTCAGCGTTGTCGCTCACCCGCCTGTCGAGGATCAGCTCTGCCACCAAGTATTAAGTTTGTTCATTCCAGGCTACTGTAACAACATGGCCGCCACTATAGAGAGGCCACTCCTGTCATCGATAATAACGGCTCATTCTAAGGTAACGAACACCGTGAGTCACGTCTTGGTATGAGCATCATTAAGAGTTGTATAGAGAAATAATTGCACCTTAATCTTGCGCATTCAACCTTTAAAGGCCCCTGGGAACTTTGTAGTAACCACGGCGACGACTTCAAACCGCTGATTTTCCATATTCTCAGATCTCTGCCGACAACGTGAACACACACCTGGAAGACGCTTGGATGAACAAAATCCATGATTACACTCTTGACTGTTTTTGTATTTGATCGAGCGATTGATCGAGCGATCGGTCGCGCGGCTTCTCCTCGCGGCTCCTCTGACGCTCGCTCGATGCTCTGGGTCACGGAGACGGAACCAAATATACCATCGGCTGTGCAAAGTCTGTTGCTGTGGCAACCTGCTGACCGACAGTGAGAGACAGTGGCCGCCACAGAGATCCACAGAGGAATGATGGAGATACACGAAAACCACATAAATCCACCGGACCAGAGATGTGCTCCCTCCCTCCCTCCCTCCCTCCCTCCCTCCATCCATCCCTCCATCCCTCCCTCCATCCCTCCATCCCTCCATGTGGTTATTTATATACCTCGGGCTGGACAGGAGGAGGAGGAGGAGCATCGTACTCAGGCCGTCACTGCAGGAACCTGGAGTGTGGGACGGAGACGCTGCAGCTGTCGGTCACATGTGATGTGAGGGAGACACGGGAAGGTCAGTGACGCTCACAGCGCCTGAACCTCAGGCTGCGTTCAAGAGTCCAAATGGTCTCCCTCACTAACCACGACCACTCGACCCCGATGGATAAACATCTCGGGGTCACGGCAGCAGAGGATGCATGGTATTATTACCGTATATTATTTTTAGATTGATTATATCATCGTAATGCTTTTTAAAAAAAAAATTTTTTAATGATGGATGATTCACGCAAACTGTATCGCGCCGTAAACTAACTGCTATAGATTTGACTTCTGAAAACAGAATCACAGTGTGTCACTGCGGATGTTTGCAGGTTAAAGGCAGATCCAAATAGATTTGATTGAAAATAGAAATACAGATGACGTGTGTGTTTCATTTTGATGGGGATCATTTTCAAAACCCAGATTTCAGGTTTCCCTCTGACATTCTTGTGTCGACGTTAGAGCAACTTGCCCCCCTCTCAATCATTCATGGATGTCAACAGGTGGTCCCATCTAACAAATCTTCTTACACACACACACACACACACACACACACACACACACACACACACACACACACACACACACACACACACACACACACACACACACACACACACACAGTCTCCCACTGCTCTCTCTGTGGGAAGATTCCTCCGGGGTCCAGTTACACCTCCGCTAACGCAAATTGGAAACGTGACCCACCTCCAGGAAAACCAGAGCGGCAGCGAACCCCCCGAGAGCCAAACCTCGATGCCACTGGATCATTGCTCGCCATGATTAACACTCAATTCCTGACTGACGCTCCCTCATGCAACCCGATGAGATGAATGGAAAGAAGAGGGACACTCTCCTCGCAGCGTCGTCTCCCCATCAAAGCTAAATCCATTTATTCAGACTGACTGATGTCTGAAAGTGACTCTGCTGCTGCTGCTGCTGCTGCTGCTGCTGCTGCTGCCGCCGCCTGCAGTCCAGATCATCACCACCATCATCAGGAGAGAATCATGGCCGATAATAACGACGGTGGATTCAATCAAAGCACAACTGGAAATGGAAATTTGACACACTGGACCTTTAAGCCTGTTTCGCATTCAAATTAGCATGAAAATACACGGGATTTGGAACCGCCTGCGAATCCACTATAAATAGGCAACGGACACCGTTCCCTAACTGACGATGCTACCATGGCAACCTGCCTCACCATCTACTTGCCGCCTTGAATCAGGAGGAGCTCCCTGGATCCGCTGTCTTGCCAGTGTTGCCACTTCCGCTGAAAGACATGAAATCTCAGGCTAACGTGCTAACAAACGAGCATGTCGCAGCTTTGCGCCGCTGCAGGAATCGGCGTCAGAGGCAGAAATGAGCGAGTCCTCCATGCAGGTCTTATGTTCCCTTCGATGCTGAGTAGACCTGCGTCGCTTGCAGAGTCATTTGACCCGCGAGTGAAATGCCGATTGAACACATTCCCTTTGCAGGAAAAAAAAAAAATAGAAACCTCTTTGTAGAGGGTCCAGTGGAAAGAGGGGTATTAATGTCCACTGCACGGTGATGACGGCAAGAGTCAGCACAGAGACAGAGGAGCAGGTTCCACACGAGGACACAGGGGTTCATGAGGGTTCGGCGTCTTCCTGCAGCGGCTGGGTGCCACTAATATCAAACTAATGTCCTTTTTAAAGATGGTTCACCTTGATTGCAAAATTCTGGATATACCCGGTCAACTGTTAGGGTAGGCGTCAACACTAGAGGTCACTGAATTCTATGCAATGCACCTTTATAGGTTATATTTACTCCTCCCAAGCAAGTAAGGGAGTGTCATCTATCATTCAAACTAGAAACATGGCCGCCTTCGTAGAGAGGACATACTCCTAATATATTTATATATATATATATATATATATATATATATCACAAATGAAAACAACGATTTGGATATGGATTATAATTATACAAACATAACTGGATTAGTAATTATAGTGGAATCGATTTCTGATTTTTATTCTCTTAATTTTACTCACTGGACCTTTAATCTTGTGATTCTGCAAAAACACCCATTTTTAAATAAAGACATTTATTTTCAATTTCTCAAATTAACCACACTGACCCTCCCCTATGATCATTTGTACACAGTCCCTAAGTCTGGCACCACACACACCTTCATCAGGTACATCCACCCTGTTGCTGAAGGGATGTGTGACGCCCCCTCTTCCTCCTCACTGAATGACTCCACAACTTTAATCTTTTATGAGTGAGTGTGAATGAGCTGGAAACAGATCAATAAAAACATAAAACACAATCTAAAAGATAAAATAAAATAAAATACATCCATGCTTTGTGTGGATTTCAAACCCACACAATCAATTGACTACTAAAGAAATCGGGTGGGAAGGAGGTGAACTAACCGCCGGATGTGTGGAGGGATGGATGGACCTCCGCCTCAGCGTCTCCTCCGCCTGAACCAGTCCGACGAGCGGGCACAGATCCGCGGCTTCAGCAGCTCAGGACAGCCGCCCTCCCTCGGTCCCCTCGCGCGGGATGCTGCTGCTGCTGCTGCTGCTGCTGATGTGGAGCCGGATGGAGGTGGAAAACAAGCCGCGACACACATAACAACATTCTGCCAAAGTCAACGGAAATACGAGCCGTCCGTCCGTCCGTTTCTCCGCCCGCTCCGGTGCAGCGGCGGCGTGAGCTCCGGTTGGGCAGAGCCACACACCGAGGAGGAGGCGGAGGAGGAGGAGGAGGAGGAGGAGGAAGATTCGGGGTTTTTCTATTGGAGGGTCCGTGTTTTTATTTTTTCCGTCGAGCACCAACGAGACTTTTAGTCACTGACGCTTGCTGTCGTCATCACTTACGCACTGTGCGTACATTATATTACATTATTTATCGCCCTACTTTAAGAATAGAATTAAATATATTGACTAAATGAGTACCGACTTCCGGTGTGACGCTGCAACTTGGGGGGGCGGTCGAGGAATGATGACGTATTTTACGTCATAGGCCAGAGGTCGGCGCAGTGCAAGCCAGGTAAACAGTGTGGCGGCCATTTTTAAAATACGGTCGCTAGCAAGAAGTTTGTGGCGTAAAGTGCAAGTTAGTAAGTACATGTATGTAAATAATCAACCCAAGTATTTCTAAGAGTTTTAGAAATTAAACTACAACAACAGAGAGTGAGAGGGAGAGATGTAGCTAACGGGTGGGCTCACTGACGCTAATGGGTTTGTCTTCACTGTGATGATTCAGCAGAGCCACATCAGGTGTGGGTCTCTCCAGGACCCCAGACTCGAGGACAGTCCGGATTCAGGTTCCAGCCGAACCCCACAAGTGTCCCTCAGCAGACTGAAGGTCCAGGGAGGCCCAGACTAAGTCCAGGTCTGTGAGAATACTCCCTTATTTACTTTTCTCTCTTGAGTCTCATGTGTTTTGAATTGTACTAACTTGGTTTGGGGGTCGTTGTTGCATATTGATACTATCTAGTGTAGATGATATTCCCAATAATTTTTGAATGGCAGTGTTGATGTACTGGACTAGACTTGTACTGGTAACAACTACCATTCCTCCACCAGCCGAGACTGGCTGTGTAACATTTCAATCAAATTACGCAAATAAGGTGAGTTTCCACTTGAGAATGAGGCACTTCCGACTGTCAGGCAGCTTCGCCTGGTTATGCCTGCGGAGCAGCCATTTTGAAAAGAGTGATCCATGGAGCACAGATGGTCTGCAAGAGAAACCTGTTTTGCCAAAGTGTGGAGCAGTTCTTCACATTGAAGGTGCAGTAATGTAGATTGGAGCCTGCCCCACCAATCTCCTCCTGCTCACACACTGTAGGTAACTCCACCATCAAACAATACCCACAGGACGCCTGCACAGCACAGCAAGTATAGATGTAGTATGTATTGATTACCACTTCAGGACAATGCGTAATGCAGTATCCTCTCAGCAGTTTTGGGAACAGCGAGCGCTTCTCTTCAGCCTTGAATTTGCAGTCGACCCCTTGGTGAACGCTGTAACGCGGTGTAATGGAACCCTGCAGGTGAAGCACAAAGCTCACCTTTGTGCCGCTTGTCTGAGTGAGCTCCGTGTCCATCTGCGCGGACATAATGGGCTCTGTCCACTTAGGAGAGGGGGCGGCAGTGGCTCTGTGGTTAGAGCGGTCGCCCTCTGGAGGCAAAGGTCACTGGTTCGAATCCTTCTCAGGCCCTGCTGCAGTATTATAACTGGCCCCGACACCCCGAGTGGCCCTCTGCGCACCGGTGGAAACGCCCCGCGACCCAGATGACTGGAGAAGCAGTTGAAGATGACTCTCTGGAGAACCGACCACCTGTGGCTCCCTTCACTTCACTGCGCTGCGTGAAAACACTCTGAGCGAGCTGAACTGGAATCAGTCTGCATACCAGCGTTTATTCATTTATTTTTTCATCTATGTCTCACAAGGTTATGGTGTATTTGTTTACACATGGCGCCGTGCGCCACGGGTTGCGGCCCGTAAATTCTCTTTGAAGTATTGAAGTACACTAAATATATATCGTGACAATGCAGTGTCACATTTGCAGCTGTTCTCTTCAGTCTCACCCCCTCCTGTGCACATGCAGCTGTACTATACAAGAGAGTAGACAGGAGCACGTGACTTCAAGTGTTTCTGCGAAGCCCCGCTGGGACACGTGTGATCTCCAACCAATAAAACCAGGAGAGTAAACAGAAGGGGATTGGAGATGCAGCGAATAATGTGGTCACTCTCACCGGTGAAATCTCATTCGATGCACCTGTTGCACACACACACACACACGCACACACACAGAATTGCATGCATTGTAGGTATACGTTGGCCACGTGCACTAATGTACTTTCTGGTATTTGCGATTCCATTATGCCTCGTCTGGTAGAAACAGCTTGACGTCCTCGTGAAGCCGGATGATTTGACCATTTTGCGGTGCTGCAGTTTAGAAACCTTCCCGGTCTTTCAGCGCAGTGAATATGCCCGCGCACAAAACCCTAATTAGACATCCCTCCAAAGTCAATCCTATTTCAGATTTCTCCTGGGGGAGATATCACGCTATCCATAAACCCATGGCCCCTGCCTCAGAGTCACTCCTAATTACATTCCAAATCCAGTCAACTGGAAACAAACAGCAGCAGCAGCACCGCCGACCAAAAAGAGAAACCCCGGTGCCAGGGTGGACCTTTTCTGCACCGTGAGGAAAAACAGGACGGTGGCTGACAGAGGTTGTTTCACCTGGAAATTGAAATACTATTTTCTTTTTAGGTGGCATGCAAGGGAGAGGGAGAGAGAGAGGGGGGGGGGGGGGGGGGGGAGAGAGAGGAGAGCCTGTGTTGATTGAAATTCACCTGATTAATGTTTAAAGAGATGAGGAAACGGTGACAGAAAATGTCTTTGGGTGGAAAAGAGCAGTGAGTGAAATGAAAGAGAACCAGGAAGGAGGAGGAGGAGGAGGAGGAGGAGGAGGGGGCGGGGGGGGTGAGGGGGGGGGGCGCGCGGGGGGGGTGAGGGGGGGGGGGCGGGTATGGTGTTGGTGATGGATGTTTGAGAAGTCGTAACCTTGAATAAGAAGAGTGAGAGGCGCGAGGAAGATGGATGGATGGATGGATGGATGGATGGATGGATGGATGGATGGATGTACGGCGAGATGGAAGGGAGGAAGATAGAGCTGCAGGCGGCACACGGGCAGCGACCGGGGTTCAGAGCGAAATGTCAGATGAGTCAGAGGCAGTCTGGGAAGACGCTCCTGTTTAATATGGCTGTGCAGTCTGCCGTGCAGGCCTGGAAATTTACAACCACACCGCCGCTGTAATAACAAGCACCTGCAGCCACGTTGTGAAGGGGGGCCGTCTGCGCGCAGGGGGAGGTGGGGGTGACATTGATTAACCCTGACCGCCTGTAACACAAGATAACCGATGGGTTTGATGGCGCACGCGCTGCCACGGCGATTTAACTGTAGAAATCCTTTGCTCGTCCCTCAAACACGCCGGCGCTCCATCACCTGCGCTGCTCGGCCACGGCTACTTATTTGTACTTGCGGAGAGGCAGCCGAGATCTGTCGGTGGGAACGGTCGTAGATTACCAGTGTGTGTGTGTGTGTGTGTGTGTGTGTGTGTGTGTGTGTGTGTGTGATTACCGGGAAACCATGGAGAGGACGGAGAATCCCAGGGAGAGAGCTGAGGCTGGAAAACACGCCGTGGCCCCATCTGTTAACGTGGAGGTGGGATACAAACGCTGTTCCGCGGCTAGTTTCACAAAGCGCCATGATTTAAATGTGACCATTAGAAGTTCAAGGCTAAGGAAGGCAAACGTGCGTTATCTTGATTAGCTACGTAATTTACAACTGTATCTAAAGTATCTAAATTCAGGATCGGGCCATTTATGGAAATATTTGGTATAGAACGGAGACTGTACATAAAGATGGACGTTGCGTCCGTGAGGTCACCCATTGGTTTCTGCTGAGTGCTTCTGAGGCTCATTGTGGGCAAGTCACCGATGCCTAACTCCTCCCACTTCCTGGTTTTAGCGCCGGGAGTGGGCCCATGGTGCTGTCACGGCATCCACAGAGCATGACAGGTCGGCCCAGGTGTCCCTCAAGAGGCCACGCCCCTTAATTAGCCACAACATCAAACTGAAGTAAAGTAAAAAGGTGAGAAAAAAAGGTTTCATTCACCTCTAAAGTTGACCGTATTAACATGGGAGTCTGTGAGGATTGACTCACTTTTGGAGCCAACCTCAAGTGGCCACCCTATGAACTGCAAGTTCCTCCACTGCCCCATCGGCCTCACCTCACATCAACTTGGAGATGGGGGAAAGTGTTAGCATGCTAACTCGCATCCGAGGCTTAGTGCGCACCCCTTTGATGATCAAAGCCCCCGGCAGACGATCAGAGCGTCAGTGTCGCCTGCTAATAAGTCGATGAGCGCTCCTCGCGCCGGGGAAAGTAAACAAAAGTCTGCAAAACCAAACTGTGAATCTCCAAGAAGATGCCAGGCGGCTTTAACCCTGCAGAGGTTTGTTTGCGGCGCGTGTGTTGATGTGTGTTGATGTGTGTTGATGTGTGCGAGCGGCGGGGGCCAGGAGGGCGGTAAGAGGAGGGGAGTGGAAAGCTTTTTGTGGTCAGTAGTGTCAGTGGAGATGGAGGCGCTGGGGGAGGTGTGC
>JAFBJT010106257.1:90223-139856 GCA_016785325.1 Chascanopsetta lugubris
AAGAAAAAGAAAAACAATTAATTTCAGATGGTTAAACACTGAATAAAACATTTGATTCTGTGCATTAATTAACACCCTAAATCCTACACCCTGTACCTTTAAGGATCAGTATATTGTTTCAAACATATCTACTTGTAAGGGAAGGGTGTTGTGATTAATTCAACATTTAACTTAACCGGTAAATGTCATCAAATCCCGCATACAGCACCTTTAATACATGTAGTTCCCTTACTTTAAAGGTGTAGCTGGAGAAAGTGCTGCCGCCATTATGGCTCTAAACTTTGATCCAGTTGATCCAGTGGACACCGTCATTGATTAACTAATTGTTACTATAATACATGTTTCCATTTTGTGTCTCCGCAGGTTCAGAGTTGGCGTTGATGTACAACGACGCCTCGGTGCTGGAGAACCATCATCTGGCCGTGGGCTTCAAACTGCTCCAGGAGGAAAACTGTGACATCTTCCAAAACCTCAGCAAGAAACTGAGAGAGTCGCTCCGCAAGATGGTGATCGACATGGTGAGACCAACACTTTTCACTCCCTCTCTTTGCGCGAACTCTCACCCTACACGTTAAAGTGTGTTTTTGCCGATGCAGCAGCTTCAGTGTTTCTGGAAACAGGCGACTTTGCAAAAAGTGCTGCAGGCAAAACATCAGGCACCTGCTGAGTGAGGACACTGAAGAGTTAGGACTGATCTTATAAGACTTCATTTTCTCATCTCCTGCATCAAAGTGGAAAGTTTAAGTGAATGTGGGAGGGGGGGGGTCTACGTTCAAATACACAAAACACTTGACAGTTGAGGCAAAAGTGCATAATTTTCATATATTGGAGGATTGATCACAATATGAGTTTCTGGAAGCGGCAGAATTATTCTGATGTATGGATTTGATTGATTTTATTGCCAGGTGCTGGCCACAGATATGTCCAAACACATGAACTTCTTAGCGGACATGAAGACCATGGTAGAAACCAAGAAAGTCACCAGCCTGGGAGTCCTGCTGCTCGACAACTACTCTGACCGTATTCAGGTGAGAGCGCCCCCTGCTGACTTCTCACAGGAAGTAGAACACGCAGAGATAATAGAGCAGACGGTCGTATCCTGTGATAGACGCTGAGGTCACAGAGCGTTGTCCTTCTCCTCCTGCTCCTCCTCCAGGTTCTGCAGAACATGGTCCACTGTGCCGACCTGAGCAACCCCACCAAACCTCTGGAGCTGTACCGCCAGTGGACCGACCGCATCATGGTGGAGTTCTTCACCCAGGGAGACCGAGAGCGGGACAAGGGCATGGAGATCAGCCCCATGTGCGACAAACACAACGCCTCCATAGAGAAGACCCAGGTAACGGACACAGAGATTAGAAAGAGGCCCAGACAGTAAACAAACCAAAAGGGATGAAACGCAACGTAAGATCCACGTAATCCACTGTTATAAGTAGATAAGACTTTGGATTTGTGTTTTGTTTACATTCTATATATGTATATTTATGTCCTTTATTTAAAGGTGCAGTGTGTGCTATTTTGTTCTTTTTTTTGAATTTATACTCACCTTAAATGAGCCCATTAATGTGTATTTACATGAGCAGTGGGTCCTCTCTGTGGGGGCCGCCATGTTTTTACAGTAGCCCAGAGTGGACATACTAAACATCTTTTGAGTTTGAATGAAAATTAAACCATACCATAGGTTCTCCTCCATGCTCCGAAAGGGGAGGTTGAGGTGATGGCTACAACACGCAACTTCATCTCTAGAAGTCACCAAATCGTACACACCGCACCTGTAATGTTCATTAGTGCCATTTCTGATCCTCACCACTAGGTGGGGTTCATCACCTACATCGTCCACCCTCTGTGGGAGACCTGGGCCGACCTGGTCCACCCTGATGCCCAGGACATGCTGGACACGCTGGAGGACAACAGGGAGTGGTACCAGAGCATGATCCCCCGCAGCCCATCGCCTTCCAGCCCCGAGGAGCTGCCTGTGGAGGGGGAGTCCGGAGGAGGATCTGTGCCCTCAGGAGGAGGGGGAGGAGGGGGAGGAGGGGCAGGAGGGGGAGGAGGGGGAGGGGGAGGAGCTGGGGACAAATTCCAGTTTGAACTTACTCTGGAGGAAGAGGAGGAGGTGGAATCTGATCTGGAGAGCCCCCTGGAGGAGGAGTCCCAGTCGAGCGGGGAGTGCCACCGGGACTCCTCCTCCCCTTCCCTGTCTCCGGACCCCCGCAGCAGCAGCAGCAGGTACCGCCCCCCTTCGCCTCACCCTGCGCGGGCCCTGAGTATGGCCGCCATGTCGGTGCACCCCCACCCCCTCCCCCACAGAACGCTGGCCTCTCCGGGGAGGGGTGGGGCCGACAGGGACAGAGACCTGAGTCAGGAGGGCGATGGGGTGGCGTGTCTTCGCATGGGCACGTAACAACCAGCACAACCTGTCCTGCCTGAGGAGGAGGAGGAGGAGGAGGAGGAGGAGGAGGAGGAGGAAGAGGAAGAGGCAGGGCAGGCCATCACCAACAAAGTCTGTAAAATCACCACAGTCCCTTTACACTGGAGACACCCTCTCTAGAGAACAGAGGGACGTTCCCCCTCTGCTTTATTTTATGTTCCATCCTTCGATGTTGTAGCTCCGGTTCAGAGCGTCCCACACAAAGGGGAGGAGCTTCGCTGAGGCCTGATACTGTAAACAAACTACATGAGTTCAAGGAAACGTCTTCCTCCAAAACGACTATTTTTGATTTTTTGTTTTGTTTTGTTGGACAAGAGCAGCAAAGGAGGATTGCGGTGGTTCGACAGGGTCTTGGAAATTATTTTTGCACCATAGATTTACCTTAAAAAAAAAGACTTTTTTTTTTAATGGGTTTGGAATAAGTGAGAACGACGAGAGCGATGAATCATTTTACCAAATACAAGAAGTGGGTGAGTGGCGATGGACCTAAACCTCAGGGTATGAAGAGAAACTCTAAATCTAATGTAGCACGGATGTAGTGGGTACAACTGACCCCAGACCCCTGAGCCCCAACTTCAGTTTGATTTACCTCCAAACTAGAGACTTGGTTCTACCCACGTGAATTAAAACCCTTTAATAGCAAATTTGGCTCCTGAAGCAATGACGGTAAAACAACTTGTAGCACCACAGAGATTGAACACTGCAGAGGACTGTGTTGAAAATCCAATAAGACACCACCTGTATCATGTGTTAAAGCTATTTTTATGACCTGAGATGATGTTCAATGGCGTCGATTCAGTTGGGACAGTTTTGTTAGTCGTACGTTTGCCGGTCTCGTCTGTGTTTGTGTGCTTCAAAAGCATTTTTTGTCAAATCAGGGTGCCTCCGGTCCACAGTAGCACTTTACCATGTCTGCTGTACAGCTCCTCTATCCAGTCACACAAAGGGCTTCACCCACTGTCGGCCTACAGATCACACACACATGAGGGCACGGTGATGTGGTGATGGTCACTCGAGGGGCCGGGGAGGAAAGTCACTCAGCCACTGTGGTGGTTGGATCACAGGGTCAAACCCCCTTCACACGTTATATAAACACGTCTTTATATTGATCTTCACTCAAAAGCATTGATTAGACAGTTAGAAGGTTGAAAAAGGCCCAGTTTCACAATATTAAAGGCATAGTACGCAGGATTAGGAGACATTGATTCACGTTGATAATGTTTTCTATTAAGTTACTAATTAGCAATAGCGCACCTGTTCTGACGTTGCCAACCTTAAACTTCCTGTACACAGGAAAACACAACCACACACTTCTCGTGACCCATTAAAGAGTCTATACTCTATTTTTAAATGGAAATCTTGCGTACTATTCCTTTAAAGAATGTATAATTTCACCCACAACAGTCTGATGCCAGTAGAATTAAAAATCAAGGCCAGGGTTCAATTCAGCAGCCTCAACAGAAGTGTTGAGTGGTGATGAATTGCGCCCCCTGCTGTGGAATGTAATACATGAATGAAATATCACATTTCAATTGATTAATTCTTTATTTCAAACATCTGAGTAAAAAGTAAATGAACTTTTTTGTTTAAATTCAACATTTTCATCCTCTGACATTTCAAATGTGGGAGGAGCTAAAGGTGACGTCTCCAACTACAATGATGTCAAATCCAAACACTTAATTCTGCTTCGCAGTCGAGTGGAGAAATTAAGAGAACTCTTGTTTGTCCTGCCACTCGACTCACAATACAACTCAATGGTGCCTTTCACTAGATTCTAACTCCGCCCACTTTAAGTCTGTGCCCCAGGGTTCATTTATATTCATAACTTGTGATCTCAAACCCTTCTGAGCCACAACTCTTTCCACCGTGTCTAAATCTAGTACCTTTCCCCGTAAATGATTTTCCCTTATACCAGATCTCATACTTGTCCAAATCACAGTGGTGTCACTTTCCTGCCCCGCCCACTGAAGCACAGTTTCTGAGACATGAACCACCTGTAGTTTCCATCAGGCTTCCAGTCTTATTGGCTCATCAGCATTGGACTGGTATGAACTGTGTGTATGTGTGTGTGTGTGTGTGTGTGTGTGTGTGTGTGTGTGTGTTTGTGCCATAAGTGTTGAAAACACACCGACACCTGCCAGCCTACGATTCTGTACATTTTTACACTAGAGATTTTAATGATTGTATCAAAAGTCACTGACTTTATAGTGTTTAGTTTTTACCGATGATGTAGATGTCAAACAGTATTTAAAAGCAGACAGTTTCATAGATTTTGTGCAACTTTAGGATCAGATGGTTCTAAACCCAGATTAGCTGAGACCTGAGAATGTTCTAGTCCCTCGGCTCGATCAGCGCTCGCTGTAGCCGTCACTGAGGTAGAGAGAGAGACAGACAGACAGACCAGGAAGTGAACAAGCACTACACAGGATATATGATGCACGTCCTGCTCCGGCCGTAGAGGAGAGGATACTACTTCATGAACTCAGCTCGTAAGCTTTTCTCCACGCGCCTTACATGTGATAGGAGGATGGAGCCCATGGTTTTAAAGGAGCATTGTGCTGTTTTTAACTTGCTGAGCCTTCATAGTTCTTGAAAATGGAAAATTAGAAATATGGCCTTCAAAGAATCAGAATGTATTTATTACGTTTTCATGTTTATGAAAAGTTGTGTTGTCGCTCCAAAACAAACGGAAGTGGAAGTGAAGCCAAAGTTTAAAGCAGCCTAAAACATAGAAATTAGATCTATATATATTTACAGATGTATAAACATTGTTTAACTTTTGTCGTACTACTTTATCCGTAGATGCTTTCATGTCATAGAGACGTACTAAATAACTCTTTAGTGTCACCAAGTGGACAAATGTTGTACTTATCCAAGATTTTTTGCAGCAACAGATGAACCTTTAGTGACAGATTTAAATGTAATATTTAACACTAGCACATATTATGATATAGTAAACAGTATAGCCTGCTGGGGATGTAAACTTTTCATTTCCATCTTAAAATTCAATAATTTCATTTAACAGACAATTTCATCCAAATTGAATTAAGCAAAGCAACATTGATAAATACTTGATATATAGTCAAAGTATCTTTTATTGTTTACTTCCTAACATTTTAACTACCTGCTATTTTTAAAAAGTTTGATTTTCATTTTGATTATTTATTTCTTTTTTTGTATTTATTCATTTTCAAATGACCTTCCCATCATTAATCATCCACTGATCAGCTCTTCTGTCCAGTTTGTGATGCACAGTAACACAGAAAACACTTATTTCCATAATGTGAAACAGATTTTCATTCTGGATCAGCACGTTAAATCCAGCACCGTGGCTCCTCCCCACAGGAAGTGGTCATCAGTGCCATATACAGTGTTAAATGTGTTGCCGGGCGGCAGAGACTCCGCCCTCGCTCCGTTTCTCGTGTCGCGCTGAAACCGTCTGGTTTTCTCGGCCTGTGTTTGTGCAAACTTCTATAAAAGATATTTATTCCGTCGAGACTAAAGTACTGTACCATGTTTGACTTTATGTTCTGGAGCCTGAAGAATCAAGTTCTAACTTTTCAACTACATCATTCAGTACATCTGCCACTCCGACGATACGCACATTTATTTTTGTTTCTCATCTTCAGCAGAAAGAATCTTGGGAGTTCAGCGTGTGGACAAAAGTGGAAAATGCCAATAAATGATCTTGAAATTGATATCAGACCACTTTGTGGTTTGTGGATCGTTCCATCAATACTGACATAACTGTCTTTGTCCTGTAGGGGCGCTGTTTAGCAGCCGTAGTCCTCTCTGCACTGGCCCAGGTTCTTATTTCATTAATGTACAACAGGCTCCATTTAGAAAAATGACTGCCCCCAAAACTACAAGTGACATTAAATCTCACTTTAATCCCATTTTTGTCATTTGATACACTCTTTGACAACAGATTCACACGGTGTAATGAACTGAATGTTGTGCTAAGGTTTAGAATGCATGTGTCTGTTTTCTTGTCGGCAGCACACAGACATGTTGGAGTCGATTTCCTCCTGTTCAGCAGAAGCTCCGGTTCAGTTTGACCTGGGCTCCGGTGCAGGCGGGAGGCTTCACCCCCTGTCAGCACATTTAGAAAAATGATTTTCTTCTTTTACATTTACAGCAGGATGTTGAGCAGAAAACAAGTGGTTACCTTGTAAAGTTGACAAACCAGCTGGAAAAGAGACGACATGGCCTTGTCCTCGTTCTCCTCTGTGTATTCCTGCAAGGCAACGTTTCTTTTTTAAAGATACTGAATGTTATCGATTTTCTGGTTTCTCTTCACAGGCAACTCCAGAGAACACCAGCACTTCCACTGGCTGAGGTTTCCCCTTCGTTGTACAGGAGGACATGCAGCTGAACATACATCTCATATTAAATATGAGATGCAGGTCAGGATCCACGTTCCCTCCATCGTTTGATTGAATCATCTTGTGTCTGCTGATTTCAGAGTCCAGCATCCGAAGAACCTTCACATGTTTCCTCGAATTCTTGTTCTATTCAGCTTTTCTACTTTTATCATCAAACTTTGCTCTGATGCTCTGCAGCGCTGCCGTTCATCCGCTAGTCTGCAACAAACCAGTGTTTGTGCCTCTGGAGAAAATGAAGAATTATGTCTGCAAGAGAAGCCATGCAAACTAATTAGAATCCTATGACTGCTAACTTTCATAAATGTCTCATTTTAGTACCAGTTATTTATGTCCAAACTTTCTTCACATGAGTTTTTCACATTGACTTTTTTTTTAATAGTGACTTGACTTTCACAGTCAAGTGCAAGTGTCATGTGTGGGCCACTATCCATTATATTTTCAAAGCCAATAAAAGATTTTTTTTAAATAGTTGGCCCCCCGGCAGCAGTTTGGACGACCCCTGATCTAGAGCGAGCGTGTGTTTTACCCCGTTGAAGGTGACCCAGGGCACGTGGGTGTGAGGTGGGCTCAGCGCTCGGGTCATGACGGCGTTGCCGTGCATCAGGCGGTTTCCCTGTCCGCTTCTCACGCAGGTGTGGACACTGGACCAGGAGACGGAGGGAGCGAAGAGCTGCAGACACTGAGACCACAGGACGGAGACACTGTCAGCAACAACACTCGTCCATGGCTCAGAGGAGGACGATGGTAAAGATTGAATGACTCAATGAAACTATGTTACAGCTCTTTGATGTTTCTTTAATTTGATTTTGAAAAGAGTATGTAGCTTCCTCGATTTGAATATTTACTGCTTGTTTTCATTTGAATGAAGAAATATTTGTGAGTTTGAGAGTTTTTGATTTACAATTGTGACTTCTTTGATTCAATGCTGAAATGAAAAAAGCATATACTTTTAGTACATAAAAACATAATTTAGGAGAAGTCCTATCTATTTTGATGCCTCTGACCAGACTAAGCCCCTAACTGACCCTGATTCCAAAGACCCTGTGATGCCGGTGTGCGGATGCTCACCGGCTGTGCGGCACCGAGGACGTTTGCAGACGACTCCATGCAGTTGATGATCTGAGGAGCTGCGTGTTTGCTGAGGTTGATGATACAGGCCTGAGGAGCAGCAACGACACTTCAGTCACCATCACACACCAACGTGACATGAGAGAGGCAGAGGTGATGAAGTGCACAGACCTCAATGAGGTTCCCTAAGCACTCAGGCTCTCCATGCTGGCAGGTGAAGGGGGAGTTTTCCGACGGAAACTCCTGCCAGAGAATAAACACAGGCTGGGGTGGGGTCACTTTAAACAAACGGTGCATTTCTCAAAAGGGGGCGGGTACCTTGGCGTTGCCGTAGGGCACCAGGGTGACGGCCATGATGTCCTGCAGCATGGTCCAGGTGGGGAACAGCTGCTGGGTGATGAAGACTCTGCAGGCCGGACACAGACTCTCATAGTACAGAGTGACAGAGACGGGAGGGACGGCCTGTCTGAGTCTGGTGGCGTTCAGCTCCATGCACTGCTTCTGAACCTGCACACACAAGCAAGGCGCTTTTATTTTGAAGGAGACAAACTATTATTATCCTTCTCTCTCTCCATGGCATTTGATGTCACAGTTGAATAGACAGTAACAATTGTGACTTCATATCTGAAACCGATGTTCAGTGTGTATAGTCCTCTGAATAGGGTTTATTCTTCTTTTAGTTTAGAGTTCAGTCTGCAGACGTGTTGTTTGACCCTGAGTCTCTTCTCTCTTCTCCTCTCCTCTGACAGTCACATGAAAAACCTCTGGTGCTTAATTTCTCAAGCATGACTCTCATTTAGATTCAGACCAAAACTTTGATTTCAGTGTCCCATGTTTTGAATCCATGCCCCTCAGCGATAGTCTTTATACACGACAGTGCTACTTGTAGAGAAATTCAAACATTACATGAGAAAAAAACATAGATCAGATTATTATAAACTCAGAATATAGTCGTTTTCATTTGTTTTCATCTGTTTCAGTCATGCTGTCAAACATTACTTTCCATCAAATAGTTTTCTCTGCTTAAATCTATTTGACATATATCAGTTTGAACTATATATATTATATTCACCATGTGCCCTTTCACTGTGTATATGAACACATAGTTATATTTACACCAGTGAGTACAGAGTTTCTTGTTTATGTTCCATATATAGATATAGATATAGATAGATATAGATATATGCCAGAACTCACAATAGAATACAAATAAAGATATTTCAGAAATGTGTTCTCTGCCTTTGGTAGTTATACAAACTTTACATGAAACATTTGAATTCAAGGGCTCTCTGTTAATCACTTCACTTAATGCAGAATAAAGAGTGGAGGAGGTTTATATCTGTACTCACCTTACATTCTATAGCGATCTCCAGTGATCGACACCACTGAGATGGAGGATACCTACAGGCGGGTTTGGGATGAGAGGCTGAACCTCTGCTGTCCCACAACAGGAGCAACAAGACAGGCAGCAGAGCAGACACCTTCATTTCACACACACCCTGAGTCCACACAGCAACACACACACTGAGGACACACAGCCAGGACAGACACTGAGGGCACTGCTCCTTTTCCCTCCAGCTGCTCCATGAAGCAATTAACCCCAGGTTTGATTGAGCCATGCTGCCTTCAGGGATCCTGGGAAACTCCAGTACTCACTCCATACACAGCAGAAAAATAAATAAATGAGTATTTAATGGTTCAAATTTTGTATTGATAATATAGAAGAAAACTCTTTGGAAGCTTAATGACATTTTTTTATTTACATTTTGGGAAAATAATGTATATTAAAATACGAGGTGAAAGTGATTGGTATCCACTTAGTGGTCTTTTAGGAGAAGTGCAGTTATGGTAAGTATGTGCAGATATGTTTTAGAATTCCCCAGCCAGTGTATTTTATATAATTGTTCAGTATTTGCATTGTATGACCAAACTGAACACACATAGTATGTAAAGTTGAATTATTTGCAGCTATCATGAGGTGCTCAGACTTACTGTTAAATAAGCCAATTTTATACTTAAGTATAACGAAATACATTGAATACCGTTTGGAATAGAAAGCATTACAAATCATATCAAATAGATTCAGACGGTGAAAGAAGTTGGTAACGCATCCATTTAAAAGGAACGCTGTTTTCCACCCTATAGTATCCACACGTTTGACCAGTTGGTGGCGGTATAACGCCATTACTTTGTTTGCAAACCGTCACTTAACCCCAAACAAGCGAAAGAGGGAGAAGTTGGTACCCCGCCATCTTGGATTTGATGTTTACCTTCCGGTGAGTTCAGTGATTCATACCTGCGCTGCTTGAGCAGCTGCTCGGTGAAGGTTTGTGGAATTCTATGAATAATTGAAACAGCAAAGTTTAATGACATAGAATTTGAAGTAATTGTGATTTCTGACAAAAGTCCCACCCCTCAAGATGTAGAAATTATTTAACAAGTAAATCATCTCTTCTCCAGTTTATCAGACGAAAGTTGTTTGGATTCGTAGTTGTCACTTCCCTGGAGCTTCTCATCCCGGGGACCCATCTGCAGCTGCTGTCACCATCAGTATGACCTGGTGACGTCCAGGTTCAGGTATTCAACAATGTTTACATCCACAAGACCCACAAGAGTTTCCTCTGAAGGTAAGACCATGTTTTCTTTTCATTACAGTCCAACAGAGGAAGCTGCCGTTTAGCATATGCGTGGAATATGTACAATAGAGAAGATATATAATGTTATTCTGGGCATTGAGCTCTGTACAGTTTTACAGGGCTTAAAATGTGTTTTTGTTAAAGATCATCATCATTTGTTGTTATAGAGTACAGACAAAAAGAGAAAATAATCTAGATATTCATTTATGATGACTAGTAGTTGTGGCCCCTCTGTAAAAGCATCAGGTTACAAAATGATACTCAGCTCTTTAAACTGTCATCTCAAATTTATTTGGGGATTTGAAAGTGCATACATGAACAATAATGTTCTGAAGAAGGTAATGTCAAGTTTAACACCAATAAAAATGTTTAAAATCATTGATCTAGTGACTAGATCACATCTGACTAGATTCTAGTCAGATGTGACTCCTAATGGAAATACGACCTATTTCAATACCTGATAAAACACAAAGTTTCAATGTTGTTGCATAATCAGTACAGTAAACAAACATTCACAATAACAGTATATACCACAACAACAGGCTATGAACTAAGGGTGCCTAGATGCTTTAAATCAGAAAGACCAATCCATACAGTCACATTTTCAAATAATAGGTCAAAGTTACAGAAATTCATTTTTTACACGTACTATGTTGAATTGTATGCAGAGACACGTAGAGGTATTTGATCATATGCACAGCTCTAAAACAAACCTTTCTAAACATTTAAAGTCCCTGGATTTTCAACATTTAAAAACAAAAATGAAATATAATGTTTCATCTAACTCAATGTGAAATGGAAAACAAACGTGATGGTTGTTACAATTGCTTCCCACCATGTAAGGGCATGGGAGAAGGTCAATGCAGATAGATAAAGGTAACCATTTTTGATTTCACTCACTGGTTTCAAACCAACCTCCTTCTGTGTAAATTGTTGATGTTTTTTTAGGTTTTCCTGTTACGTCAGTGTCATGGAGCTTTTTGTGCAGGTAAAAGTTCTAAAGGCCAAAGTCTGTGGCATCAGGAGTCTCTCTCTTCCACAATATAACATTTACTGCGCCTTGTCCATCAGAACCAGAACTATGTCAACTCAGCTACTACCACGTAGTCCACTTTCATAAAGGCCCACATGAACCTGTACGTGGTCAAAGTCTGAGCACTTTAACCCCGCCCATATCTAAACGCTACTGAACATAACCATTTTCTACTGACAGAACACAACCCTCCATTGTAAACCTCCATCTTAGTGACATTTCTATTACCTGCACCTTTAAATAATCTCGCCCAACTCTGCAAAAGCCTGTATAATTGGTTCCACTGCACTTTTGAATGCAATCAAATCTCATGTTCGACTCCAGGCATGTTCTTTGTTAATCTTTGAGAGTCTGTGCCAGGCCGGTAACGTATGATATAAGCAAAACCACTTCATTCAGATGTTGCCATGGTTATATATACTTTACATAAAACAGTATTTGTCTTCCACTTTCCTTCCCTTATCTAAATGACAAACTTCTTCCTGCATAGTTACTGATCATTGGCTGTAGTGCAAACAGTGTTTCTGTTTAATTCCTACACAAGAGGAACTATAGAAAAATATACACCTCTTCTTGCAGTTAGATATCTCAACCTCGCTTTCATCCAGTCATTCCTACACCTTATAATATTAAGCGTTTTCAGCATTCTCATCAAATTGGGTAAAAAAGCCAATATTGACCAAACATTTAACATTTAGCCACAAATCCATGGTACCAAGCAAAAATCCAAAATATGTATTTTCCTACAAAATAGGAGTAGTTTTTTTTTCTTAGTGTTATTTAAGCTACTCAAATGAAATTGAAAATGAGTTTTAAATTTAAGAATCGATTTGGGCTAGTACACAATCTATTAGAACAATTGATGACACACTATCTAAGCTAAGTGTACATCATGGCACATTTTTAAGGTACATGACACCAATTATTTCGCAATGACACATCAACAGTGTGGACTTGTTTTTGTCTTCTTTTTTTTCAGAGTGATAGAAAAATGAAAGTTACAAAAATGACAATTCCTAAATGAAAAGACCAGTTTGTGCACAAACAAAGAAAACATACATCATGGTTTCACAGAACCTCCTATCACCACAGAGACAGAACAATGATGAACACTTGTATCAGTGCTGTATCAGTGCTACGACACGTCAATCTCATCAGCAACCTGTCGAAATTTAGCACCACCACCCGCCCACCTGCTTCAGTAAGAGAGAGGGTGGATGTACATGAAGACAGTCGGAGCATCTCCACCTCACAGGAGACACTTATGTGCAAATGCAATGCATTAAAACCTAAATGTCACAAAGCAGTGGCGCATGTCATCTGTTTGTGCATCTAGATGCTACACACTTTTTTATCTGCATACAAAATTAACTGGAATATGTAAGATTAAATTTTCAATATACACAATATCAAATAAACAGATTTCTCATGATGCACTTAGTTTAACAAAGTCATATGAATTGTGCAAAAAAAACAACTCCCAATGATAACAGAATATTTTTGATTTCACATGCCAGGTGATAATAGTTTAGTCAGCGTCGTCCAGCCTTGTTTACAGAAGAACAAGTAGCCAATAGGAGAGCTCAACAATAGTGTGATGTCAGCAGTTTCCACACACAAGAGTGTATCATCTACTGTCCATTTCCTCAGGCTCTGACAAAACAGCATGAACAGCAGTCCCAAAATTTCAATCTCAGATTCAATCTTTAAATAGTAACATCATTTAGGTTAAATGTCATGCTTCCACTGCCATCTAGTGGTTGTGTTACACTCAGTCTGCAGCCTGTGCAAAGAAATTTGAAATTTTGCTGCACAAATTGCACGATAAACTTTTCCATTAGCCTTACATTAGACTATATCACAGCACAGCCCACTCTATATGACTGGATTTTGATATTTGGGAATTGGAGCAATGATCATCTAACAGTGGTCGATGCAAAAGTAATAAAGAAAGTTTCCCAGAGCACAGTCAATGCAGAATGCAGTGAAGAGAGGTCTTCTATATAGCTGGTGATGGGCTTGGTACCAGAGCCATTGGAAAACTAGTACCAAAGCAGATCGTCTTTATCTAGAATTAGTAATACATATAATATTTACCTAGTGGTGCACAATGATGGCATGCAGAATCAAACATTTACATCTTGACTACACAGCCACAGAGTATGTGACCGCAAACAGTCCGAAAAAGTAGATAACTTCAAGTGAACATACGCAACAAGCATCAAGCACATATTTGACTAAAAACCACAAAGAGATAATTGCGTTTGAAGTGACCCATTACACAAGACAGAATATTCTCTTCACCAATGTAGAATCATCTAGTCTTATTCTGCATAATGGGCGACCCAAAGTGACAATGGTAGATTAAATGATCCTATGTTCTTCCTTATAAAAATAGTTTTAATAATTCCTTATAACCCACAAGCACCACTTCCTCTCTTCTCACAAAGTGCACAAACTAGTCCCAGTTTCCAAACCATCTTGAGAGTAATCTGGATAATCTGGAAAGGTAAACATTTAGGATTTCAGGTATTTTATTTTATTTTATGTTTCCTATGACTGTTTTGAATATACCTCAAATAAATGGTATGTTGTGCTTCTGTTCTAATTCCATTATTTGATTATATTTTATTGTAATATTTGCAGTTTGGTCCACCACATCTGGAATAATACCTTTTTCTTTAATAATTCTTCATTTGTACATTTTTAGGTTTTGAGTCTTTGAGTCATGGTTTATTATCTTAGGCCCGGCTTCCATTTGTTTTTGTGATCGTATTGAATTTATTGAATTAAATTCTTTGCATTTTATTACAGTTAAAATTGTAAAAATGCTCTAGCATTAAGCTTTTTAAAGATTTCTGTGTTGTATGATTTTTTATATTTTATTCAACCTCCTCACAGTATGTTATGCGGACAGCCTGCCATCATGTGTGGTGTAAACTCACTGTGTCTAATTATACTCCACTTAATCACACTGCAATGTTATGGTGGTGTAGACACAGTCAGTGTGTAGTTCAGGCTGTCTATAATAGTGATGGCCAGAACAGAAGCACTTGAAGGCACTTTCCAATAATCCCCGATATATAGAACATGAATATATTTGTCTGATATACTGTATTGTTATTGTTATAGTGCGAAAGAGCTTGACCCACTCTAAAAATGGCCAGATTTTTCAAAATCAGTAACAATTCTGGATTGATATAGAAAATAAGTGGTTCTACTTAGGGCTGGGTGGTGTAAATGGTCTAAGCCGTGACTGAACAAACTGTAGAGAAAATCGTTTTGAAAGACTGCGCTTTGTGTAATTATCCATTTTGGGGAGGTTTACTTATTTACACACTTCACTTCACGTTAAACACCCGCCCCCTCATATCAGTAACACTTTGAAATGTAAAATTGTGAACCTAAAGTGTCACAGTGTCTACAAACATTTCCTTGATTGTCACATTTCTCTACAAATCTCTTGGAAGTTTTTAATGTGATGTTCTATTAGATGCCTGTATTGACTCCTTGCCTCAACTCCTCCAATGGAATCCACAGTGCAAAAAAATAAAATCAGTGTGTCTTTGTCATCAAGAATATAATTATATATTCCTAATTTGAGTAGTTAAAGCTTTAAACCAGCAACTGATATCCAAAATCATTGTTACAGTGGGTCCTTGAACTTGCAGGTCTGACTGCCGCTGTGCCTTTGTGCAGACTGGTTGACTTGTTTTGGGTTGTGCTGTATGTCTCCACAGTTTCACACCACTAATAGTGCACATGTGCTTTCACTGTAAAGATGATATGGATATAATATATCGTTTATATATGAGTATCAATAATCTTTGTTGGACAAAAATATGTCATGTTTGAGGTGCAGTTTTTAAGGCAAGAGTGGCCAAATCTAAAGACATCTGAATAAAATTAAAGATTTATCTTATTGAATATTTGCTTGCCTAAAAAATAGATTTTGCTGAGGCATTCAATATTTGAATCAATAGATACTTTCTCTTGATATCTCTACACATACTTAATGTATATCACAAATATAGCAAATTATTGTGCTTATTAGTTTAAAATTATTTTCTCATAATTTCACTTTTATAGTTGATGCTAGTATTCAGTTTTACCCTGATATCGTTCTCATAAACCTCCACACTGGTAAACGTGTTCCATATGTTTAATGATTTTACAGGTTTGGGACACCTGCTAATGATTAAATCCGGTGTAATAATCTGTCAAATGTTTGTATTTATTCCCAGCAGTGTAAGCATAGGATGTGTAAATGGGATCTCTAACATGAAGAATACAGATTGTGTTGGAAAGCGATGTGTTTTTTAACCATGATATCATAAAGGGTTATTAAATATCAAGGTCTTAGGACTGCAAATGTGAAAACTTTGAATTTGTGTCAACACTAACCGGTATTGAGGTGTTCGAGCCTGGCAACAATGTCAGCATTGGTGCGTCTTCTTCAGTGCGAATACAGTGAAGCTTTGGGAAAGCGCCATCTGGATGGCGTGCTGGTGTGTCTCAGCTGGGCTGCTGGCTGAGAGCGGGCCAGGCCAGGGTTACATTCAGCTGCTGGTTGTGTTGGATCAGGGAAGCGTGTCGGTAGTGGAGGACCAGCTCTCTCAGGGATGAGTACAGGTTGAAGGGCTCGGCGAAGCCTAACCCTGTGGACGTCCTGTAGATCACGCAGTGCTTCACCTCCCCGTCCGCTCTGCATGGGGACATTGATCAATATTTGAATAAGCCTTGCATCCTAATTTTTTCATTACTATGTTTCATTGATGCTCTGTTGGCAGTGGATATGGTGTGTACGTGTATGGGGTTAGGGTTAAAGAGCAGAACATTTAAGGTACTTACACAACAGAACATGCAAAGGAGCCTTTCTGAGTCTGGCTGTCTCTGATGAGGAAGGTCCCATCCCTCCGCCCCTTCAGCAGCTCCTCTGCCTCCTTTCTTCTCATTCCACCAACATACCAGCTCCTCTCCTCCTCATGTGCATCATCCGCCAGGGTGTACAGGCTGAAACGTCATGTGGAAGGTTGGGTTAGTAGGATAATTTACTTTAGAAGAATGTATTACTCTAAAAATACCTTCACTTTGAAAACTGAACTGAACTAAACTAAACCGATGAATATGCTGATTAAACCAGTTGTTCATAGACTACCAATTGCAGCTGATTAAAAAAATATTGTTGAGATTGGATAGTAACAATATGCACCCTGTGTTAAAATGCTTAAATGATGATACTCACTCTTCCTCTTCATTCCTGATACCCAACCATTCGTTGATCTGGCTCTGCTTGGTGCCCTGCTGGGTGAGCCATCTGAAACATGGACACAATAAACTTGTGGACTGAAACAGGAAAAGATGAACTATGCTATAATGATGTTGCAGTTTTTGTGGACCATCACATGTCCACTTATTAGCTTCATCTAGAACATCAGGTTTCACAGCTTTGAACCTACAGCAGATATTGATCTCTGATCTTCCTGAGCTGAACAAGGTCGGGCCTCAGACTGTTTATCTTCCTGTCGACCTCCATGTGAGCCAGCGCCTTCTTCCTCAGCTCTTCCTCTAACTTCTTCTTGCTGTTGTGAATTTCCTCCACTCTGGATTGTAGGTCATCAGAGTTGCTCTGGATCCTGGGAGTAGAAGAGGAAGTAACTTGTTTCGTTGTCATGAAAAGGCAAAATGAGAAAAAGAAAGCTGCAGTTGATGATTGTAGACTCACTTGTTGGACTCTGTGCTGCTGTGTAAAGTGAGGAACATGTTGATGTATTCCTTGCTGTATCGCTCTTGAGTTTCACATTCCTCTTCAAAGATCCTAATGATTTCACTGAAAGCTTCAATGGCTGTCCGCTTGCTCTGCAGATCCTGGCAAAACAAAAAACAAATCCTGAATATATGTTTGCCGGGGCTTTCACTACATAGCATCTCAGAATTAGATTGTTTAAAATATACGTCAATGATAAGGGCTAAAATACCTGTGAGGTTTGGTTAAACTCCTCAAACAGACTGTCGTACTCTTTGCTTTTCTCTTTGTATCGATCCTGAAATATCCTCAGCTGTTCTCCGACTGCATCGATGTCAACCTCCATCACAACCTGCTGCTGCACAGACAGAACACGTGTGGCATATAATGAGTCATCACAGTATTTTGTTGTGATATTACAAGACCACCTGCATTCTGAAATCTTGGCCTGGTAGGCTCACCTGCTGATATCTGGATATGGGGTAGAGTAGCCGTGTGTCCAGTTTGGAATTGTACTGGGCGAGGGATTTGTTCTGGTAATACTGGATCAGGTGCACCACAGAGGAGAAGGCCAGTGGTTCGGAGAAGCCATATTTTCCCCCAAGATGGAAAATCTTTATCAGTCTGTTGGAACCATCTTTCCTGTTATAGAACAAAATAAGTTGTAAATGCTGCCACAAAGTCTGAAAGTATAGAACAAGAACATGAGCTTCACCTGAATGCTATCAATCACCCGAGACTTATTATGTCTCACTCCAAATCAACACTTCATCTTCATGTGCTGTGAAGTGAAAGTTGTGAGTCAGCAGCTTCAGTTCTCTGGTACGGTTGACATTGGATCTGTCCATCCACAAAGTTTTTGCTAAAAATACAACTGGAGTGATATAAACTTGAACGGTTATTAGAACTTAGGGTCACAGTTATTCTTGTATGGTATAAAATGTGCACTGGCTGTCAGAAAAGCAGCATAGATAACAGTTTGTGTGTGTGTCGTTTCCATCACACAGACATGTAATGGATAACTGGAAAAGCTCAACCGCGTTGCTGGTGTTATGTTGCGTACTGTTGGAGTCTGAGCCAAATTCTAATCAACAAAGGTTTATATCTAAAACCACAGGATCATTCTGTTCTCTTTCAGCTAAAATTAGTAAATAATCAGGTAATGTTACATGTTAAAACCACCATAACAAAAATTTTGCTTGGGTAACTGAATTCTTAAGTGAATTTTATTTCAATTTTCAATTTGTTGGACAGATATATATAATATATATATATATATATATACTGTATATATAAAATGGGATGAAGGAACGAGTTCAAAATGGACATCTCAAAGAACTCTGTAACATCTGCCTATGATGCTATATTCATTGTCTTAAGTGTTGGCTCTGCTCATGAGTGTCACAGTATTTACCTTAGTGTGAGAGTATATTCCCCGCTAACCCGACTGGAAGCATCTCGGACCAGGAATGTGCCCTCAGGAGTGTTTCTCATCATTTCATTTACTTCGTCTCTAAACATAGCACAGACGATTTAGAAAGTTTCAAACTTATGATGGTACATAAGCATCACCATGACACCACATGTGAAAACATCCCGTACCTTGAAATGCTGCCCCAGTACCACTCTGCATTGGAAAGCTGATTGTCCTCAACACTGCAGTTGCATGCTGCCATCGCTTTACTTATGTTGTTGTTTGGCTGAAGGTCTGAGCACAGAGGAAATAGAATTTGTTCATACATTTGAATGAAAAATTGTTTAATTCTGCTTTAGAGTCGTAGTTTCAATCAAAATCGAATGATATAATCTATGCTGTTTCTTACTTAATACGAAGTAAAGAGCAATGCACTGTTTTACACAATGTGTATTTCTGGAGTCAGCTGTCTTTTTTCAGTGCAGCCACAATGTCCAAAATCTATTAATACCAGCTTGTCAATATAAATATAGTAATAGTATGTGGCATGTATTATTTACTGTCCCCTTTTGGAAGAAATGCATAAAACACTTGGTTAAAGGTCTAAGTAAAGCAAAACAATGAGATGAATGAGATGAAGGGTCATACCTCCCTCCTTGGATTCGTTGTTCCTCAGAGTAGGATTCACATCATCATGATCAACAAGCAATGAAAGGTCCTGCAGCGACGCTGTTAGGGTGCCGGACTGAGCCTCGCTGTCGTTTTGATCCAACTCCAGCTCCAAGAACTCTGAAACATCGATCATCCAGCGTCCCAGTGTTACCCCTGATGTCAGACCAGGCCAGTCTCTCTGTGGCTATCTGCACTTTGTGGCCGTCTGTCCAGCACACACTGCTGGCCCGCTGACAGGGCCTCAAGAGAGTGATACCGTTGTGTTGCTCAGTCTTGCACCATGTTGGGAGACCCTGTCCAGACTAGTCTGCTGACAGGTGACACTGTCTGACTGCCTAAAATACCAGAACTGGCACTCCTCAACACTCAGGCATGGTCAGCCAGACTCGTCGCTGCTTAGTGCCCGACCTCGCCTTGCCTCGCCTTGCTTAACAAACAACAGCTGTCTGCAGAGAGATGCCATGTCGGTCTGAAGAACCGGAGCTGATAAGGCAACTTGTCTGTCGGTGTGCATATTGTCCGTAGGTGTGTTACTGTGGCATTAGTGGAGATGGGTACAGATGAGAATGCGTCAGTCATGCATTCTCTCAGAGCATTGGATTCATGTGCGAATGGTTTGTGTTTACCAGTATGTGTTTTTGCAAGCACCAGTGGATGTGGGCAGCAATTGGCATGCTGTTAGTGTTCCATCATGGATATCATTACCTCAGCACTTGTTGTGGCACGCCTGGAGATGCATTAAATCGCTGCTATGTACACAGTTGTATGTTGAAGGAATTATGTGCGTGCAGTTATAAAATTAGAAAGGGTCTAAACTCATTAACCTCGGGCCTCTGAATGTCAGAACTGCTGTATCTTGCCTGGTAGTGGAACCTGAGAAAAGCTTCACGCCATTAGCCGAACCTTACACGAACTATTGCTTTGTATTTGGGGATTTGACTGAAAACTTAAAGCTTAAGGAACTTTAATCATAAAAAATGATAATAAACACAAAGACTAGTGAACCTTCTATGTTAGAACAATGAACTTTTTCATTCAAACTGAAAATCAAATGGTGACTTTGACAGAGCCAGTTCAATCAATCAATTTGGAATTTTCTGAAAAAGAAACTGATGTAATACTCAGCATCAGGCATAAAAGAGATCAGCCAAGGACAACAGCAGTGGCTGATGACAGAAATATTGTGAGAGCTGTGAAGATAAACTCTAAAGCAACAGTCATTACACAAAGAAGCATGCTGAGGGAGTTATAGTCCACTCTATGAGAGGGACTTTCAGAGCAGAAATCTAGACGCAATGCCAAAATATGCATTCCATTGGTGAGAAGCAGAGGGGCTAAAAGTGCCACTGAATACTAAGATCAATCCAAGTTACACACACTACTGAGACAAAGATTAACCTCCTCTACTGTGGAGGAAATTAAAGGCCAAAGTATCAAGTAAGACAAGAACTGCACATGATTCCAAAATGTGCTACTCCTCTCTGTAATGCAGGGTGATACTTGTGTCATTGCTACTTCTGGAACAGGCTCACACCTCACTGATTTACTGATGTCAGCAATACAATAAATGCCCACTCAGCATTTTTTTCCTGTCAACTTTAAGATGAATGAATTCAAACTAATCAACAGGAACAAAAGCGCACTGCAAACACGGAATATGATTAGCTCTGGTAGAATTTGTTTCAACTGACGTAGGACAAAAGAGAGATATAAACTAGTACAAATCCTCGTTTAGGAAATCCACAACATCTTAGTATAATTTCAAAACTGCATTTGTACTAATTCATTAAAATGCATGATAGAAATTAATTTAATATTACCTTTATCTGCTGGTGACTGTTTAGGCCTAGTAACCATGAATATGCCTGATGGCTGCTGTGGTTGGTTGAGAGGTGATGACATCATCACAGAAAATACAGATGGGGGCTCAGGATTATCTCCCAGATGGATGGCGCTCTCCTTGATGACCACAACATTGTCCCTGAGATGAGGGGGTGCTAGCAATGGCACTGGGAGATCAGTTGACAGGATCAGGTCGTCCTCAGTGGCGTCTTCACTGTGGACCGGTTGGATCTGTAAATCCTCTTCTGCCATTTTCACAACCCAGATTGAAAAGTCCAGCTAGGTTTTAATGAGGTGGTGAAGCAGCGATATGCAAGATGGCGCAGTGCTGTTGATCTCATACTATCAGCTAACAGTTACATTCATGGCGGAGGATAGAGACGGTGACGGTGCAGAGTTCATGGCTGCCCTGTGTTGTCGAGACAGCGCATGTTCCTCAGCTTAAACTTCTGGTTTGACCACATCACACAGCGCAGTGATGGCATTTCCAATAAATATAATGTTTTCCTAAATATTTGGGGAGAGGTTCCTGTGTTCGAGCTCCACTTGCAGTCAAAGTCAGGTTCACACCTTCGAGCTAATGGGAACTATGTCCTCTGGTTACTGAGCAGTTCAGTCCCTGCTTTGTCAACACCTTGGTTGTTTAGCTGTTGACCTGCGGGACAGTGACGGACTTAGGTAGAACTCTTTCCTCATCAAGCATCAACTCGGTGTCAGACGATCTAAAACAGAGTAGGCACAAACAAACAATCAACATAGCAGAATACCCTGTTATAAGCAGAGCAGTTTTAGCTTTTATTTGATCATAAGCTGCATCTCTCAAAACTACTGATGCACACCGTTATCATATTATTATTATTTCATAAGAGACAAATGTTTTATCATCATTTAATGCTTAACCTGGTCCAAGTGCATTATGGATAAATGTCGGAATTGTATATTGAGTTAATGAGTTACACAGCTGCACCAAAATCTTATTTTTTGGCAAATATTAAGTAATACTTAACTTAGTAACATTGAATTGAGGTCTATCACTATAATTTAGCAATAACATCTTGTTTTACCTGATTTATCAGATCTTCCATAACTATGAAATGGTCATTTTCAATATTTCATAACTTTCAAAGAATAACTAGCAACATGCTTGTTATGATATGATATATTTCTAAAAAGATCATTCGAGAGATAAGCATCTACTATTGTATAACTATCACATCGTGCTGTACCAAAATAACTACAAACATTTTAAAGCAGATTACAGATTACAGTGAAAATCATGTTACTATTCCATGGATCAATGACAGTGTCACAGTAATCACAGTAGTATCTCTCGTAAAAAAAATACAATTAGAATGTTACCTTTCAAAGTAAATCAAAAGGATGTAATATCCAGGAGCACATGAGAGATCACCTGGGGGATTTCTGGGATTTCATAGGATTTGGCTTTTTGGAAAGTTAAACTAGTAAACATGAAACCTTTAACATGGTTAAGAATTCAGGGAGACTGCAGTTAAATCCTCCTCCTCTTCCAAGCTACTGGGATTAGTCAGCGCTTTATCATCCAGCTGTACCCTTTGCAATGTGACATTAATATCTATTGAAGGAAAGTGAGGTGCTCTGTGAGAGGTAAATGACTTGATCATTTTAATCTTGGATCTGCTTTTCTTTGATTGTAATTCCCTCATCCTGTTTAATCTTAATTGAGGCACTTATAAAGAACAGTTGTAAACGAATCAAATCAGAGAAAAACAAATATTTGTGCGTTGATGTGGCGTATTGAATAATTCAGAAAATTTTGATTAACAAAGTTTAACTAATAAATTGATGATTCTAATTCACTTAGTCTAGATTGATTTTATTCGATAAATAATTTTCAATTTGGTCTATTTCAATTTTTAAATTGCATATGGTAGCGAATAAATCCGCTGAGCGACGCAGCATAAATCGCAATTCAAAGTGCTGAAAATGGCGTCGGCATCAAAGTACTTCCAATGGTACGCAGCCATGAAGTGGTCACGGCTCAGTGTTCACGGGACATCGTGTCCAGTTCTTGTTGAGATGATATGACTTGCTAAATATCATCTTGGACAAAGTCTTGCTATTGTTATCCTATAATCGAGATTCTAATGTTTGCAGATTCAAGAGATTGTTCTACGCATCCACCTGGAACGACCCGCAGCTTAGTTCCTATGACATTTAACAATTTAGTTATCAGTATATATTTTTTCGATGACGACTTAATCTAAACAAAGTCATTGATCTTTACTCAGCATAGTCTGTATTATTAGATTGTAAAATCCATTAGCTAGGTTGAAAGGCAAAGTCTGAGCCACTAAAATCTCTCCAATGTTGCATTTTATAGCAACGATCAAGCAAAAATGTCCCATTTTTAGTGTCAGGCAACTGAAGTTGTCGATCTATCATGTGACAGATAACGCAGAACGCATTCAGTTTGCTGATGTCGGTTTTGTTGTATGTTCAGTCGCATTCAAAAAACGGGATGGTTGACCTACGCCATATTTACCCCTCCATCAAGGTTTGCATCGTCCGATGCCAGAGCTCGGAATGTCGAAACGGTTGCACGCAACTTTCAATATATTAACTTCTGGTGGAGATGACATCCAGACCGGTCGAGAGAAACGAGACGTCACGAAACTCATCACTGGACAAATACGCACCTACCTGGGCCGAGTCAGACGGGACCGTGTGGCAGGGGAAGTCGACGATTCATCGACATCCGTGAAGCGGCGAAGTGATGTGGCTGGACGCACACGTGGCTCAGATCAAACCAACCACCGGCCTCGGTCCTCACGCCATCCTATGTCGCTCCCCCTCCACTCCTCCTATCCCGTGCCACTTCTCCTCCCATGTCCTCCATATTTTAAAGATCCTCTTCACTTCGATGTTGTCCATCTCCTCTGAGTGGCACCGCTTCCCACGATGCCATTCCTGTGGGTATTTCCCCTCGTCATCACCGGAACATCTCATGTCTTCATGGGAATTAAGCCTTTTCCAAGATGAGGTGTCCTTTCTGCCTACTTTTTGGTCTTCCAAATTTAAAAATCCATAGGTTAGTCAGATACTTCAAAAATCCTATTGAAATTTGTAAACATGAGAAATATCTCAAATCTCTCTGCAAGATTTAAATCATATACAGGTCAAAAAGAAGCAAAACATCAAGTAAAAGCACTGCTCTTCTCACTCTTACTCTTTTTCACAGTTTGAGAGCACAGTGTGGATGCACACTGGGGGGACACGAGCTTGAGAATGAGTCGGTGGGAAAAAACTCCTATATAAATAAATAATGGAAGGATGCCACTGTTGCTATACAGAGCGAGGGGCTTAGTGATCTCCTGAAATCCGATTGGCCGCTCTGTTGCCATGTGCTCAGGAGTCTGCAGAGATGCTACTAACAAATCAAGGAAATGTTCTAATATTAGACTGTATGTATCCAGGCAGCGGGAGCCCCTGACCTCTCAACTCCGCCAGCGTCGCGTTCCACTTCACAGATCAGCATAATGAAAGAAGTGGTGTGGAAGTAACTGGTTAAAAAAATGTAGACAAAACAGCAGATACAGCCCCCCACCACCACCCCACATGATATTCCAGCCGCTGCAGTCATAAGCAAAGAGAGGGGGATTACATGTTACATGTTCCGTTTTGGATTTCTGATTGTTATGAAATAGAGATGTGGGTTGATATTTCAGTCTATTTGACTGCAGAAAACCCGAGAACATACACATATTTAGGTAATTATTTTGAATTTTATTGAATTAGAACTAGCCTATTTTTTCATTCTTGGTGAGAGCATCTTCTGTAATGAAGTAGGTCTGTGAATTCAAAGAAATTCAGTTTTTTATTGCATGTTTACTTGTTTATCCTTTTCCCTAATTTGTGTAGTTCCTGTGTAATATTCTGACCTGTGTATCACAATAATATATTTTGCATTCTTACTGTTCATCTCATGTTCTTCAAATTGCAAACACTGATTTATGTGTATTTCATGATATTATTAAGACAAATAAATTGGCAAAAAAATTAATTGTAAATCATCTGCTATGAATAATCTCTCTCTGTGTCAGTTTGCGCAGCATGTTTTTTCACATTTACAGATTATGGTGTCGTTAATCTCATGATTACTCATTTTATGTGCAGATGATTCGGTCACACTGTCTCACTGCAGCACTGGTCCCCACCAGCTGTAGAATAATTGCTCCAAACAGAGTGCTGACTCAGTTCAAATGTAATGAATAGGAGGTTAATATAGTTTCTGTGCGCATATACATATCATGAGCACAGTAAACAAGATAATTACAAATCTGAATATTGACTTAAGATGTCTACAAAGTCAAAACATTTGAAATATATATACAATGTGACGTAGAACATATATTGTGTGGTGGGATTTGGTAAAGATAGTATCTTTTTATGGACCTACAATGTAATGATAAAAAACAACAATGACCAATATCATTCACATATGTAGATATGAGTAGAATGTTTATTCTCAACGTATATTTGTATTGGAAATCGTGCACGGTCTTATTTTACATATGAAATATAAACATTGCACATTTCAGTGTGTTTTACAAAGACATTTTCTATTCAAACAGGATAAATAGATAGAAAACAATTTGTCCTCACCAACACTATGAAGACAGTAATTTGCCAAATGTAAATCTAACACCTAAATTCACACGGTTAAGAATAAAAAAACAACAAAAAAACATACCAAACTCTCTCTTAACTGTCAAACTTTTCACTTCTTCATTGTCAGAGCGAAAAACTCCTTCCTGGCCTTAGGATCATCGTGGAATCTTCCCAGCATGACGGTCGTAACGGTACTTGCATTCATCTTTTGGACCCCTCTCATCACCATGCACATGTGACTGAAAACCAGAAAAAGCCTTTGTTAATATTTATGTCAGAACAGATTTAAACAAAGACATTGTCAATAATTAAGTACAATCTGGATCATTCAAGTACTCACACAGCCTCGATCACCACAGCCACTCCAGCAGGCTCCAAAGCATCAGAGATAGCTGAGGCAATCTGTTTGGTCAGACGCTCCTGAACTGTGGAGAAAGTTAGACTTAATTAATCTCAGTAAGAATTTTAATAATGTTATTAGCAATAAGATTGGTAGACAGTTGGAACTACGGCTATTATTCATATAAGAGATGGGTATTCTGTCGTTACCTTGAAGTCTCCTGCTATAGATTTCGACAATTCTGAAAGAAGATAAAAACAAAGGAAATTGGTTTGTATGTGTCTATGAGGACATTGACTTCACTCTGCCTGACATTAAAATGTGTGTGTGTGTACCTTGCAAGCTTGCTCAGACCAACCACTCTCTTTTTTGGGAGGTATGCAATATGAGCCTGAAACAACAACAAAAATGTGATTATTGAGATCAACTATTCAGTCTTATTATGGATTTGTTGTTGTTGGAATGTACCTTTCCAAAGAAGGGCACCAGATGATGTTCACAGAGAGAAAACAGCTCAATGTCCTTGACAATCACCATCTCCTCGTGGTTTTCATTAAAGATTGCATCGTTCAAGATATCTGTGTGTAGAATAAAGACATTTAATTTACAGTATTGGTTGTTTATCATCAGTTCAATGTTTGGACATACCGGTATGTTGTATTTCAAGGGAAGTCACAACAGTGCATTCATTCTATCATCGATATAAGTCAATGCTCACCTTGGGTAGTTTCCTTGTAGCCTTTGGTGAGGAACTGCATGGCTTTGGCAGCACGCAGTGGTGTTTTCAGAAGTCCCTCTCTGTCCACGTCTTCTCCGAGCTCACTCAGGATGGTTCTGTAAGATTTTTCAATCAGAGACAGCTTTGTGGATTCTTCAGCTTCTTTTGAGTCTTTCTCGTTGTGTTCAGACTTGATGTGCATGTTCAGGTACTCTGACACAACTGTGTTCATCTCTGAGGCGTGTTGGTACTCCATTCTGGTTTGTAGAATCTGTCAGTGGACGACAATGCAGGTTGCAATGAAACGGGCTCAGTGGTTGACTGTTGACCAATGGTGTCGGCGGGAGTGTCGACTCGGTTTTTTAAAGGCTGATCTTGAGTCTTGAGACACACCAAAAAAATTTCCATCAAAACTTGTGAGTTGGCTTAAACGTTCCACTTGATCAAGGTGTGTAATAAGCACTCAAATCAATTACGAGTAACTTTCATCAATGCCACACAGCAGTGTTTCACTGGTCCTGTGATTATGTGTGACTTTGAATACCTAGAAGTCTCGTGCTCTGTTGTGAGGTCACAGATGGCTCGTGTCAAGTGCGCAGAACAATCATCGCTCACATGCAAGTCTTATCATGCTTCCACAGCCTTGAGTTGGCCTTGCAATTAATTAAGATATCTGAACTCGACTGTCTCACGTGGCTGGACTTTGCAGTGTTTTTAGGTGTCAGTAACCCGTGAACACCAATAGACTCTAGAGCTCAAATGGGTTGAGAGGGTTAGTCAAGTTACATTACATTCTTAGGGGGTTAGGTAAAGTGTTAAATCAGTTTCTCTGCCGCAGGCCTTTTCGCAATATTCTTGGAAGTCAACAAAAAGAAATCACGGAGACAGAATGAAAGAATGATATGGTATTTTTTTGTGTTTTTGTGTGTTTGTCTTCTCCAGACTTGTCCAATAGTGCAGACTTGCATTAGAAGTGTTGTTTACATTAACATGTTTTTACAGGGAAATTCTTATGTCTCAAACAACTGGAAATCTCTCTGACATAGAAGTAGCAAGTAGACTATCATTTCTCTGTGGGACAGTAATTCATTCATTCCAAATGTCCACATGGTCTGTCCTTCAGAGCAGATGCTGAGTCTTTGTTGTGTCTCTGTTGTGTTGTGGATTTGTTTTGTGTATTGATTATTTCCAGATGAACAGTATATCGATTGCGTCATCCATGTCCTTTTATGTTTCAGAGAAACAACTGATTTCAAGGGAAATAAATGTCAATATCTGCTCAGTCACATTATAGGACCTTGAGATCAAACATTGCCACGCTAGGACGAAGCCCTTTTGAGATAACTATACAGCCATGTTGTGCTATCAGGACCCGGAAAGACTAAAATACTTAAACCCACAAATTACATGTGTAACTTAAGTGACAGAGTTTCAGGGGGCATTAGGAAACCTTGAGGTAGAAGTAGGTTGATATATCTACTACGTTGACATGAGGTTGTCCTTTGTCCTTCTGTCTATCCCATGATTTGGACGATTCCTATTTTCTACGCATAATTTAAAATACTTTATCCCATCACATCTGTCAAAGCTCTGACCATGAATACATTTACATCCCCGATAATTTACTTTGATTGTTTAGTTTCTACTTTCTACAATCAAAGGATCCATTTCACGTGTTTTACACACAACTTTGATTTGATCATACTGGGGAGTATTTTTAGCATTTCATACTTTGTATAGATGTTTTGAATGTAACGAATGTTAAAACAACATTGTGTAGTAATTTGATAGTACTATAAAGCATGACATGACTAATGAAGCATGAAATTAATCTTAAGCACAGCAATTTTCTTTTTTCAAATGAAAATCAGGAGGCAGTTTCATGATGGCACACACTGCACGATGTTCATGTTCATTTTCACTGTCCACTTGATTATTCCGCGCACAGTGTTGAATGAGTGTGACTGTCACCAGATTTACTCACGAGGGCTGCAAAGAAAGCATTATCATACTGACGAGCCTGAGTTCATTTGAGGCAAGGTTTCCAATGCAGTACATTGGTGAGGCGAGTTACTCTTTTGCTATTCTCAATCTATGTATTGAAATGTATCAAAACATTTTAAAATGATTAAAACCCATACATTCTGGGTTGAAAAAGTACTGCACACTAAATATTGGTATTGATAAGATTATGTTACATATATTTTTAGAATGTAAGACCATAAGTATGACAGAAATTGTAATAAAATAACTTTAAAGTGACTAATTAATATACAGTAACAATACAGATTAATACACTCCTTTATTCTTACACATGTTTCAAAAGTAATTTTGTATTTGATATTTCAATGGACCATTAGAACAATAATTATATTTTAATATGATTTCCATTCTTTATTAATTCGTTCATATTAAAGAGAGTTACTCAAAAAGCTCACATTTTAAGTTAAACAATTAAAATCAGCAAAACATTCAATAGACAGATGATAATCAGTCATTTAAAATGGTGTCATCCTTCTAGGGTTATATCTCCATTTCTCCATATTCTCCATAACTAAACCCTTTAGCAGTGTCTTTCGAATGTATTTCAAATCATTCCATCACATTTTTGTTCTCACACAATTCATTAAAATGCAGAGGCTATACCTTGTTTTAAATTCATGAACACTGATTGGGTTTTTTTTTTGCCCTGAAACCTCAATTGACTTTCATCTACCAATAAACAACAGATTTGTTCCATTACCATGTTGTGTGTTTGTTGTCCATATACATGAATGATTCTAAATAATACCAATATGGACCAGTAGTTAATAGTATATTCGGTTTTGCATAATATCATACATTCTAGGAAACAATCACTTTATGAAATGTTATGCCATCACAACAACCTTATATAGATAGTGTGTAAATTGCATTAAAATGTTCTATAAAGAAAGAAGTGCATTGTTCAGGGAGACACACACACGCATTGTATTGATTTGATGGGTTAAACATTTATTTTTTTACACTTTGACCTTTGACAGTTTTTGACAGTAAATGGTGGACTGTTACAAATTGACAATTTCACACAAAAATAAAGATAACAATCATTGTATTAAGAATGATTTGTATAGAATGTTTTTATCCAGTAAAATAACTGAGCTGCTTTATAATCACACACAAGCATCAAGTTTGAATAGAAGGGTTTGTCAGACATTTCTTGTAAGATATTTTTTACATAGTGACAATACTGAAAATTTACAATATCAGTTAAGATAATAAGTCATAATTAGTAAAGCCAATTACACTTGCGAGGACGGATACAAATACACAAAAGAAAATGTTAAAACACTGTACAATTCCCTCACTTCAGTTGTGTCGTAAAGTAAAAGCCTGTTACTTCTTCATTGTCAGAGCGAGGAACTCCTTCCTGGCCTTCGGATCGTCGTGGAATCTTCCCAGCATGACGCTTGTGACGGTGCTGGCGTTCATCTTCTGCACCCCTCTCATCACCATGCACATGTGACTGTAAGTACAACAAGGAAATACTATTACATTTCCCATACAACAATAGAAAGATACTAAGATTCTCTCTGAACCATCAGAATACTCACACAGCCTCAATCACCACTGCCACGCCAGCCGGCTCTAACGCCTCAGAGATGGCTGAGGCGATTTGTTTGGTCAGACGCTCCTGAACTGTGGAGACATGTTTATAATCAGTGAAACTAAATCACAGAGATCATGAATCAACAGATTAATCATTAGTCGGCTGTTTTACCTTGGAGCCTCCTGCTGTAGATCTCAACAATTCTGAAAAAATCGAGAATGAAATCGAGAATGAAATATGCGTGTGCATGCACAGGTATGTTTGTGTGTGTGCGCGTGCTTGTTTGTTGTCGTCTACCTTGCAAGTTTGCTGAGACCCACAACCCTCTTGTTTGGGAGGTAAGCTATGTGAGCCTGAAACGTGAGAAGGTCTGTTAAAAAGCAGTCTACGCCTAAAGAGGTGAATATTATGAAGTAGTTGGTCCTTGACTTACTCTGCCGAAGAAGGGCACCAGGTGATGTTCGCAGAGAGAGAACAACTCGATGTCCTTTACGATCACCATCTCCTCGTGGTTTTCATCGAAGATCGCGTCGTTCAAGATATCTGTGTGGAAATGAAATTTCACTTTTTCGTACAAGGTTCAGTGCTGGAACAAATCTAACTGAATGTTGAGAACTTGTCACACTAAAAAGGTATATCCTCACCTTGGGTGGTTTCCTTGTAGCCTTTGGTGAGGAACTGCATGGCCTTGGCTGCACGGAGAGGAGTTTTGAGGAGTCCCTCTCGCTCCACATCTTCTCCGAGCTCACTCAGGATGGTTCTGTACGCTTTCTCAATCAGAGACAGTCTTTTTGTATCTGCCGCTTCCTTGGAGTCTTTCTCATTGCACAAACCATTCTGTTTGGACTCGATGCACATGTGCAGGTAGTCGGACACAACTCCTTTCATCTCTGAAGCGTGGTGGTACTCCATTCTGGTTTGTAGTGATCTGTCAGTGGAACACGACGCAGGGTGCAATGGAACAGGCTCGGTGGCTGGCTGTGGGCTGAGTGTCGTTGGAGGGGATGTTGCCTTGGTTTTTATTGTCCGATGCGGAGCCTTGAGGCTGCAGCATCACAGGAGCGCCGAGACACCCATGCAGGAGAAATTGATTTCAAAGTGTGTTCCATCAAATTCTTTGAAGCAGCGTTCAACTAATCCTGTGATTCAAGTTCAGATACCTAGTTTTTTTTCAAGAAGTCTTCAAATAATCAACCTTTATAACTGAAGTAGTTATAAAAGTACAAGAGGGTGTATTTGCTTGGATAATGTAGAGGAAATGAGTGAGATATTCTGAAATAACTAACATACAGTATTTACTCTGTGGGAACTATAATGTAAACAATGTCTATATCTCAAAACCTTTTCTGGGGTCCTAGGTGGGTCAAAGTGGTGCCATGGTAACCACTCAAGCCGTAATCCCTGGGTTTTCTCTGGGTACTCATGCTCTCTGCTGAGGTCTATAGGCATGACTAATGGGACGTAGGTTAAGTGCAGAATCCCAATTGGCTCATGATCTGCGATGTAGATAATGTTTGGAATGTATCCTGTAATTAAAGGCAACATCTTATGTTGACGTTGCATGTTGCACCTTGGACGATGGGCACAGACATACATGAATCACGTCTGTGTCGCTCACACACACTCGCTGTTGTTCTGCAGTAAAAAGACACAGTGGACCAAAGAAGATAAATTAAAGTTCCATTACATCCCTATGAAGCTGTTTGAAAAGCAACAGTAAAAACTCAATTTCAACTGACCTATATGGGTTATAACGTCTCCGAATGTTTATCACGTTAATGTTTTAAAAAATATCTGAACTTTTTCTGTCAGGTGATTCGTGACTTTTGCTTCCTCTCTACTCGACCAGATGGTATCTGTGTTTAACAATCAGTTTAATAACAGTGTTGTAATTGAAATTTAATGGCCTCCAATGTGACTTGTTGAGCATGCCGTCATCATATTCCCACGATGAATAGCATTTCCAAATTGAAAAATTGAGATGATGCACAAAGGGTCTCACTGCGGAGGTTTGTGGTCTTTCTTTGGTCACATGATAACAAGTTGACCAATTGACAAATGTTAATGTTAGCCTGCCAAGGGCAGGGACGCGTTGTACGTTCAGCCCTTTTGCACTCGTAGGTATTTGAAGTGAGATCATGGGGTAAATCAGATGGTGCTCCGTGAAGTTTGATGGAATAGAATTTGAAATCAATCCTCTCTGCGTGACATGGCTCCATGTGTCTTGAGGCCCCTGATATGCTGTGGTGCCAGGGATCCACACTTTGGCATTTGAGCTCTGGAGGGGAAGATGAACTCGATGCATTTCTATTATCTCAGTGAGTGGTTTTAACTTTGACTAGATACAAACATACAGAAAAATTCAGAGATGTAAGTTGAAATTACTCAAACATACTGAAAATATCACCATGATGAAAAAAATATTGAGCCATGCAGCAGGAAGCAGATGTAATTTTTAACAGAACAGATTATCTCCATCTTCGAATGTACAGATTAACCTCATAACTAAAAGTAACTTTGATATATTTAAAGAAGCAGTCGAGATTAGGGACATATCCATTCATCACATAATCAAAGCTCACCCAGCTGACTGCCATGTGATTTAGAAAATGTCTGTTCACTTTCTCACAAAGAAACCAGAACATTGGTGGGAACACTACGCACATTTATAAATGATCAATACACCTCGTGGTTTGTTAACTTGCCTTTTTGATCCCAGTGGTGCAAAAACCTTTTTTATTTATTGAGGCCTTTGATGTTGGATCATATTGATGCTGACGTTAATCAAAGACACATGTAGGTCTCCTCATTAATGATGAGTGAACTTATATATTGAGCCACAAGCCTAAATGTTGGCTTCCAATCAACTACATTTGGAACACGAGTGCTTCACATGCTTGATAAGGTGTCATTAAAGGTGCAGTGTGTAAAATGTCGGTGAATTTATTTACATAGAGTATATTTGCGAAAATGTAATGTATAATTGTTTTTCTAATCTTTTTAGCAGTGTTTATTCAGAAGGAGCCCTTTATATTTATATTAGGGTAATGTCCTCTCTATGGAAATCGCCATTGTCTATTTACAATAGACCCAGTGACCCAGAATATGCAAATGTAATACCGTTTTGCATCTTAATCCAACGGTCTCGACCTTTCACATCAAGTACAATATTTATTTAGATCCATATTAACTCAGTGTAAAGACTTTGTTAATTATCAAAAGACATGTTTGCTGTTCTTTCAGAAAAACAACAATAGAAATATACGTAAATTCCTTTATTTGAAATGCATATATACTGTTTTTATATGACACACAATACATAGACAGTTAGTGCAGACTATGATGGTGAACAGGTTCACAGATTGTTATTCCAACATAGGGCAGGAAGGGAAGAGGATATTACACACCAACTGTATTGTTTCATTTAATGTCGAGGACATACACACACACACACACACACACACACACACACACTCACACATTTAATGTATAAAATAATCACAAGGTACAGAGACAAATTCAGAAGTCACAATAATACATGTTCATATATTAACTGTGATATACTGTGATACATTTTGTGTCCAGATGTGGTGTCACTCTGTGTGTGTGTGTGTGTGTGTGTGTGTGTGTGTGTGTGTGTGTTGCCCTCTACAGTAAAACATTAGTGAAGTGCAAATAATAATGACTGTATGGCCTCGGCTCCTGGAGACTTCACTGAGACATGCAAGGAGCTCATATTAGTCAAGTATATAATACAACCATTCACAACTCTTATGGAAAAATAATATTCTCATATTAACAATACATATATATGAAGGATGAATGTCAATATATAAATACATATATATTTGAATAAATTCCAGTGGAGCCTTTCTCAGCTCATAATCCAGTTTTCTTTGCTCATGTGTCTTGTCTCATCTGAGACGTCAGTATGCAGGCCATGGCTTTTGGGGGCTGGTGGGGCTCCGCTGTTGGGCCTTTGGACTCCCCTAAAAACACAACATGACAAACAGCCTCAGGTTTATTAATTGTAACATTAATTTAATATTTTCTACAAAGCTTGCCGTGTTAAGGTTACAGTCATTTTGTGGAAACACACCTCTCCAAGGTTGATCTTTTGATCTTGTGATATCAAATATATAATAAAAGGACTGTTCTAAACTGTTCTAACATTATTTTCGCATTGAATTGTTTGATGAAATTATCAAAACTAAACTTTTAAAGCTTTTTTAATATAGTTCGGTGATCTAGTTGTGCACTGTTTACAGGTGCTTGGCAGCACCTATAGGGGGCAGCAGTGCACCTTGCATCAATGGTGCCCACACCCCAAACTCCATCTGTGAGAGTTGCCGTAGAAGAATACAAGGGACACTGCTCACTGTACAGTGACCTGCACCAACTCCACAGCTGGTTTCTACTGAATCCTGATTCTTATGTCTTGTAGACTTTGAAGAAAGCAGATTTGTCTGAATGTGTTTTCTATTGTGTCTCACACACACAGTGAGTGCAGTGTGACAGCTCCGTTCTCATCAGCTCAGCCTGAGCAACGCAGACTACTCCCGGTCTGTCGTAATTAAATTCTGTGGGTCTCTGTGGGATCATCTATCTGCACGGAGGAGGAGGTCGGTGGGAGGGTGGACTCACCACAGCAGGCTGGGTCTTGGCATAGTTCATATGGGCGTAGAGCAGCACAGCTGTGTCATTGTGAGACGCCTCCAGTGCGATGGACAGAGCGTTGCTGCCATCCTGCAGTCAGCAGAGGAAAGACAGGAAGTCAGCTTGGTTGTTGGAGATGGACATGAGATCATTGACTGACAACCCCAAAACATACTGCGTCCATAAAGGTCTAGTGTACAACATTGCGGTGAATTTTAAAACAATTATATTGATGCTTTTATGGTGGTTTGATCATCACCTGAGGGTAATAATATAGTTTTTCATTATTTCACGTTTTTTACAGTAGCCCAGAACGGACAAACTTCTCTGCTAGATGTCACTAACTCCTATTGTACCTAATTCAACAATTGACTTGTGCAGGAAACTATTCTTAATTATGTCTCTGTTACTCTACCACAGCTGCAATGAGCTTGCATTGAACATTTAGAAATTCTGAATCATAATTTCTGTCATAGAAAAATGTGGAAAATGGATCTAAGCATTTAGACCAAATCTTGGCATACATCGTTGTTGTGCCTTTTACTTGCATGTGAAAGTAAAATGGTACTGGAATGTTTCTTGCAGTAATAACAGTTGTCCTGCTCTGACTCTGTCCTTATCAGTATAGGTCGTATTCATTTATTTATACTGAGAATGTTTTATGTAGGTGTTTATTCAACTTTATGGGCATCATTAATCACACATTTGGACCATTTCATGGACTTTTTCCTGGCCCAGAGCTCGTGGATGCAAAAAGTAATTTTTGACATTATCACACAAGTGGGTGAAAACAAAACCTCCTCTGAAGAGCTAATGAACATTACGACCCCCATAAGGTTTAATGCAGGATTGTGTGAGTCTGTAGTAATAATAATAAGTGTACGTCTCCACTGCTCTTCTACAGTCATGGTTTGTGTTGCTGCTCTTTGTTGCAGGGAGACAGGAGGTGGGGGCTTTTCCAGCTACTTTCCCACCGCCCTCCCTCGGGTCCAGCTGAGCTGCACTGAAACACAATCCTGGAGCTGCCTGCGCGGGACGGCCGACTCACTCAAGGACAGATGTGAGCACTCAACAAGCATCTGTCTGCTCCTCCTATAAGCATTCAGACCCATCCACTGTGAAATCGAGTTTGAATCCACAGCTGCGCAGACTGACCATCCAATATGGAAAAAATGTCACACTGAGACACCAGGAGATTTTTGCATCACAGTTAAAGCCGACAAATCCTTTCTGATTTAAACGAAGTGGACATGGTGTTTAAACATGCACAGAACATTGCAGCCTACACAGGCAGACATTTTATGTGTCACAGGAATGAGTCCTGAATGTGGAAGTAGTTACAGTCAGTGGTTAACAGACATGAACCGTTTGTTGTGCAATATAAAACTCATCGGTAATTAAACTACTTGTGAATTCTGATGCTTTGATTGTACTTCAAACAAAGAACAAACCGGCTGCAGCCATTTTCTTTGGTGTAGTATGTTGATAGCTCAACATTAACTATTACTATTCATTTATGTTTTTTGCGCATCATGGTTTGATGTGAGCCGTGTTCGTCTGTGGCTGTGAACACAGGAGCTGCTGTTTTGGAACTCCGTCCCCTGGGGCTTGTGAGTGGATCTGTGTCCATGTAAACTGATCATTTGATTCGCAGAACCTTATGTGAGAAGGTCCCGTCTGTCTCCCTTGCTCACTGAGTAGAAACCTTCAATGACAAAAGGGAGAGCAAGCAACCAGGAGAAGAAAGTGCAGAGACCAGTTTCCCATGAGGAGCCGTTTCCTGAGCTCACATTAAGCTGAATCCCAGACAAGAACGCGCTCAGATGTTTTCAGCAGAGCTCAAGCTCAGAGTAGGTCTGTGAACTTTTTCAATGTGTGCATTCTCTTTCAAGATTGAAATGTAAAACATCTTACATTATCTATGATGGATATGTCGCAGCCAGGCTGTTCCAGGAGCAGCTTGACGATCTCGGCTCGACCGTGTTCGCTTGCACACATCAGGGCTGTGGAGCCTTCGTCGTCCTGCACGTTGACGTCCGCCCCACACTCCAGCAGCGCCCGCACCATCTCCTGACGACCGTGGCTGACGGCTAGCATCAGTGCCGTCTGGCCTGCCTGCAAACATATAGGGTGAGATGAGATATGCTTTTTTAATACTTAAAACCTATGTGCACCCCCCTCCCACACACTGACTTTGCTAAGCAGAGATGTATTTTCCTTTTCTTAGCATTGCCTTCATTCATCTGTCTATGTCTCTTTGCTTCAGAATAAAGGTTAGGGGTCGAGTAGTACATTTTCGCAAATGTCAGATAACTCTGCAAAAACGAATAGAATTTAAATCCCAGTCTCTAAAGTGCAAGTGCGTGTCTTGTGGTTTGTTCCCCCGCAGCAACAATAATTACTGTCAATAATTGGATTTATAGTGGGCCATAAATGTATCCTCAGAGTCCTATGACTTGGCAGTGTGAGGCCTTGTCAGGCGGCCATATCCAAACACATACAGGACCAGATTAGATCAACCAGATTAGATACAAACACAGAGACAAGACAACAGAGTCTCCGGCAGTGGCCTCTGCCTCATGCTGAGCTTTGTGTTTCTTGAGTCAGAGTTGACATACGATCCATTATTTCTCAAGTTGCTGACTTTGTGCGCTGCGCACACATCGGACACCAAGACTGTAGTAAATTAGCTGACATGGCGGTGTCCTTGTATAGTGTTTTCTGAACTGCGCTGCAGTGACGGTACCTTACCTGACTGGCTTTAGCGTTGACGTTGCCCTGACTGAAGAGCTTCTTGACCACAGCCATGTCGTCCTCTTCCTTCACAGTGGACAGAGCGGCCAGCATGATGGCTGTGTAACCGGCCTTGTTCTGCTTATCCACACTGCACACACCTGTCAGGAGAACACGGTTACAACTGTGGATTTGGACTCGTACAAACGCAAGTGTAGCAAAAAGTGGTAGAGGTTAGGAACAGCGCTGGAAAGTGATCCAGTTTCTTTTATTGCCATTTAAAAGGGGATTTAGACAGAAGCAATGCCTAATGCACCTTTACGTGGTGGCTGGTCTTGTTATCAGCTGACATCATTGGTAGGAATATAACCTGGATTGTTGTGCAAGTTACTGCTATTCTCCTCACTGACCTGTGTCCAGCAGAAGCCCCACCACTCCAAAGTTGGAGTGGGAGACACTGTAGTGAAGAGCTGTGTTGCCATTGCCGTCGGTCATGTTGACCACGTGTTCCAGCAACATGGAGGACACCTCCGAAAACGCCATCAGGTAGTCAGAGACCCGAGTGGGCTGCGCCATCTTGGCACTGGAGATGCGGAACCACTCCAGCTGCACGGTGTGTGTGCTGGAGAGCTGAGGGGGCAGAGGCCAAAATGACAAAAAGACCAGAATATGAGACTATTAATCACATTAGTTTGCTTTATTTTACTTTTTATTATCATGTAGCTTAACTGTTGTTGTAGAGTGATTTAAAGAGACATGCAGGGACGCACCACTTCCTTGCTCTTCAATGTTTTAATGTCATCGTTCAGGTGATTCTTTAAAATGAGGCAAGCCTCTCGCATTTTAGAGCTAAACTCAAACCTGCGACAAAAACACAAACATATGAAGATGATACATATTTGAAACTCAAACAACATTAATCAATTCTGTTATTTTCTGCACCCACTTCTCTTTCACGGCGTCGGATGAATAACTGGCAGCTCTCAGAGCTTCCTCGTCCGTGTCGCTCTCGTCCAAGTTGACGTTTCTCTCCTCCTCTGACGTTTCCTCCTCCAGAGCGGCCTCGTCCTCCTCAGTGCTGTCCAAACACTCGCCCTCTCCACTCTCTCCAGAAGAACTCCCATCTTCCTCTTCCTCCTCTTCCTCCTCCTCTTCCTCTTCACTGGATGTTGACTCATACCTGTAAGACACATATATTTTACTAAGTAAAGAGCAAAGGGTTCTTATGTTTGATTCATCAGATCTGTAACCTGGTCAAAGTGTTATTTCAAACCTCTAGACCTTTAGCCGTCCTCTTTTATTTTTACTGTGGTACAAATAGAAATAAAAATGAGGTTTCATGTTACCCACCCTCCATTTAGAATACCAACAAACTGCAGGCTCTTCTTGCCGGTGGAGCGATTCTCGCCCGAGTTACTCCCATCCTTCCTCTTCATGATGGATTTAAGCATTCCTATTGTCCAGAGGGAAGCACAGGGTCAAACAATGGTTTGACCAGAGTACGGAAATGAAAACATACCGCACTTCACATGCACAAGTATATAACTCTGCTGAGGTAACAGGTATTGCACAGATTACATGATCTATAATTGTAGTCAGATTTTCCAAGGTTCTTTTGAAAATATTTGGACATTAAGAGTCTGTAGAGTTAATTGAGGTAATGTGTACAATCTCTACATTGCTCTTTTTCTACCCCTTGTCTCAGAATGCAGGCACTGCATTCCTTTTAACCTTTCCTCAACCTTTTAAAATATTCTGTGGAAAAACAAAATACTCGATGCAGACCTCCAACCCTAAAATGAGTTCCAGGAGTTCTAACCTGTCTTTGTCTTGCCAACTTCAGTCTTCTGTTCTTCCTCATCCTCTTGCGTCTCGGCTGCGCTCACCATCTCCTCCTCTGGGCAAACCTTGTAATCAGCGATGGTCAACTGTCTCTTCTTTGGTGCTGTAACTTTTGGCTCCTCCGTCTTCTCCTCAACCAAGTTCTCCCACTGCGACCCGGTGCTGACCACTGCCACAGGAGTCGGTTCCACTGGTTCCTGTAAAGGATCCGTCTGGGTGCCCTGTTCGCTCTGATCCGCGCTCAAACTCTCACCCACACATGCATCAGTCACTTCCGCTTGGCATAACACTGCAACATGCTTTAACACAGATGTTACCGTCTCCGTTTGGACGTCAACTGAGTCCGGTTTTGCAAGAACCCCTTTCTCAAACGTGACTTTGCAGGTTCTCTCCTCCATCTGGGCTTTTAGCGACCCCAGGTCTTTGTCAGCCACACTCAACTGGTCCTCTAGTGACACAATGGTCTCCTGCTGAAATTTAATGGTGTCTTGTAACGTGTCAATCTCCCGCTGCGTCTCTGTGGACAGTCCCAGAAGAGACTCCATGACCCAAATCTCTGCGTCGTGTGTCTCCACACTGGTCTGCACCCCCTCCTCTTGAACCAGAGGGGCCTCTGTTCCTGTGTCTTTATCAGAAACATCCACCTTGGTGTCTACAGAAGCATCTTTCACACCCTGGCTGTAATAGAAAACAACAGAGTCCATCGGGACATCGTTCCCGGCAGCCACAGATTTCTTTTCGACAGCCAGAATTTTCTCTGGAGCTTTTACTAAAACTTTAGTCTCTGGACTTCTCGCTCCTTTACCCTCAAACTTCTCTGCCAACTTTTTCAGCTCACCAGGTTTTACTCCAGTGTGAGTAGGTGACGTTGGGGAAGACAGACCACTAGGGGCACGGTGGTCACTTTGGGGTTGAAGGGTCTCTGTAGTTTGGGTAGAAGTCTCTGTGGACTCTTGCTTCTGCTGGGCTGCCTCCATGGCCTCTTTTTTCTCTTCCAGGGCCAAAAGGAGCATGTCCTTCTCTGCTCGGAGCTTAGCTACCTCTCTCTCCAGTGCAGGAACACCTTTTACCTTTTCTTCCATCTCCTTCAGCTGCTTCAAGGCCGTAGCCATCTGCTCTCTAACAGTTTGCAGCTGGCTGGGAGGGATTGGGGTCATTGCGCTGCCAGTAGCAGGGGTGCTGCGCCCTGAGGTCTGAGGACTGGGTTTAGCCCAGTTACTATGCACAGACTGAACTGAGGAGGGTAGGAGCGGTTTGGGAGGATCCATGAGCTGTAATCTGCCGCCATTCTGATGCTGGTGGGTTTGTTCCTGCTGGAGCCGCCTACTGGTTTCCAGCAGAGTCCGCTCAACCCTGGGGTTCCGCTGTGGCGGAGGGGGCGGCACTTTAGCTCCGGCAGACAGCGGAGGGACGGTAAGAGGGGTCATGGGGGAAAGAGAGAGAGTCTCGCAGGGGGCTGACCCGAGGCGGTTACGGGGCGGCGGCGGCGGTGGAGCTCTGCCATCTTCACTGGCAGGGGATGTGAGAGACTCTGTGGATGTCCAGCCACTGGTGCGCCCACCCACGCCTGTGCCCCTGTGAGAGAGTTTGACCCCTCGGCCTAAGCGGCGGGAGCCGACAGGTCCCCGACGGAGATTGTGCCCACTCTCTATTTCTTCGACATATTTGAGGAAATCCAGATCCAGCTGGAAACCATACGGAGTCTGAACGGAGTAGGAGCCCGGCTGTTCGGCCTCCTCCTGACCGGAGTAGATGAATGGGGAGCGCAGATCTGAAAGGAACCAGACAAATATTAGATACAATTGAGCATTTACAGCACAAAGCAACAAAAGTTACCCAATCATCCACACTACTCATATGTGCACAGCAACCAATCAAATTCAAGAAGTTTCTTACCAGGCAGCTTCGGGTTAACTTGCACAGATTGAGTCATCTCGGAGGACTGGAACCTTTCAGTGCACACAGCTTCAAATCAGCACCTGACTGAACAAAACACAGGAACCAGACTTTATTTTCCATAAAGCCACATGAAGCAAAGAGAAAAATAAATAATGTACCGGTTGAGTTTGGATTCTCCATCATCAGCATCATGTGTCCCATATCAACCAATTATGTTAATCGGAGTCAGCTTTTCGCAACAAACAACAAAAACAGCATATCTTGCGCTGTGGTCCCACACCCTTGCTTTAATGGCGGACACAAATGCATCTTCATAGAAGCTGTAAACTTTCAACAAAGTGTAGAAAAAGGCCTGTAGAGGTTTATGTGCTTTCGTATGGCTTGTTAGCACTCGCTACAACCCTGTGACTCAGTTCGAAAGGAAGGTGAATTCCTTCACAGAGATTCTGTAAAATGGAACTGTTGTTTGCTTTTCCTCTTCAGAGGTGTTGAAGGACGTTGAGGCTGACATCATTCATACCTGTGTGTGTGTGTGTGTGTGTGTGTGCTTGCAGACTTGGGTGCTTGCATGAGTATTCAATGGATCAACCCTGAAAGCCAAATGACCTCTTTCCTGTAAGAGTCTTAATACGTATACCGAGACTTGAAACACAGGCCGTAAGTGTGCATGCATGCCCGCAAAGTGTGTGGAATGAAGATAGCAGTCATGGGAAATACCTTAGAACAAAGTCAACAGTAAAGAGCTGAACATTGTCCAAAATCCTGCAGACGGCCACTGCAGAGTTTTAGCATCAGGCTCTGTCAAACCACAGGATTGTCCTCAGCACAAGACCGCTGACATTAATACTGCCTCTCTGTGAAATCAATCATTTCCTCCAGGAATAATATCAATTTATTCAGACACATGAGACGTGTTGAAAAAATAAAACTCGAGGCAGAGGAGGCATTTTCAATGTGGAAATATTGATTTACTCTGAGGAATCCATGTAGTCGTCGTCTGGTTGCAATTAAGGACAGAATGTCGAGGAAGTGGGGATACGTCAAAGTTTAGGGCTTGTCTTTGTTTGGTCACAGCGACGATCACTGCTCCTGTTAACAACCTGGTTTGTCTTCAGTTGTCTCCAAACAGGAAACATAAAACGTTCCCTCTCCAGCAGGAAGGAGCTCCCAGTTATAGCAAGTGTTACCGGCAGGAAATGGAGACTGAGTCTGCGTCAAGGAGCACATACTTATGACATAACTGTTGTACCAGAGACAGAACTGGACTTAATTTAACAGATTGGTGTTGCAGATGGGAGATGTTCGAAATGATTGCACATCTGATGCTTTTAAACAATTATGTCAAAGTGAAATGGCGTGTACCTCTCAGCCGCTCAGTGAACGACTCATGCAGCTGGAGTTCAGGCCGGTTCCCTCCTCACTGCTCCACTCTGCCCTGTGAGAGACGGACAACAAAAATGAACACGGCATAAGAATTCAGGGAGAAATGTATTAAATGCAAATGCAAATAAAAAACATTTTGCTAATTCATAGACGGCACAGAATGAACTCCAACAGCTCCTACAACCATTGTGGTGCACGTGCTGAAGTCAGTTTCACCTTAACACTAACCCCCTTCTGCAATCTAACCTCAACATTGTTCTGCTCTATCCTCTCTTTGTAAACACTATTATTACTTTCAGTACTACTATGATCATTGGCAACACTATCGTTTATGCCATTAGTAATAAGATGGCATGATAGTATTATTATTATTATTTTCACTATAGCAACATGTCTTACAAAGCACTTGCATAACTCTCCAATGACCAGAGGGCAAATGGCTACCTGCATGAAGTCAGTCTCTGTTGGATGTTTCCTTTGGATAAAAGGATGTTGCTTCTTTCTCACTGTGAGAACCAGTGGGTTCCTCCGTGATATTGTTGGATATTGACCTGACTATGTAAAGTGAGTGAATGTTTGTGAAAGTGAATTAAATCAACCTGTTGTTATCACAGATGTGTCTGAACAACCCACGACCAGACCCAGAGCTTATACACATACGTAGCAGCTGACCACGGGCTGATGGAGGCAAACATGTAAGTTAGAGCCTTTTTAACTCATTGGCATTATTATATGATTGATAACTTAAAAAAGTTGCTTAATGCACCTTTAATGACCAATCAATGTTTTACACTGCAGGTGACATTCATAAAGTCAGGGTTCAGAGTGGAGGAGCCAGGGATCAGACCACCGACCTACTGCCGCCTCACGTAAGGGATGAGGTGTGGAAAATCCCCTCACACACAGACACACACATTGTGTAAACTGTGACAGGATGAAGACACACACACACACACACACACACACACACACTTGACTGACACAGGTGTGTGGCTTTACAGAGGAAGTTACTGCATCATAAAAAATGCATATAGAGCAGATCTGACTTTGTTATAAAAGTAACACAATAACACTGTCAGATAAAGTAACCTGAAGCCCCTTTCTCTCCACACACACACACACACACATACACACGATACATGCAATCATTCATTTTCTTTCAAACACACACACACCAACACACAGATATGTTTTCCCGCAGCCTCAGGCACATTCCTCGGGTAACACATGCTGCTGCAACACGCTGCTCGCCCTTATGACTGACTACTGATAACATGAACACACACATTCATCACAAACACACACACACACACACAGATTGTCCGTTACTTCAGACTGAGGCTGACAGATGTTTTTTTCTTGTCAAAGAAAAGTGCACAAACATCCAGACAGACGCACAATCAGCACAAATTATATCATGAGCCGTTATGGGTGAAAAAGAAAAAAGGATTTCATCTTCCACCTGAACACAATATGTCTGATCTGTCTTATCTGTGGCGGCGGCGGCTCTGGTTCTCCTCAGCGTCGCTGTCAGACCACAGCCGACATGATGCTGCAGCCTCTCGACCAATCTCACACAGACACATGGTTTTCGGGGCCGTGACCTCGTCACTGTGGTATATACTGTACTTTGATTCATAACACAGACGAGTAGCTTGAGTTTAGGTTGAAAACCAAACTAACCAGAGCTGAGGCCACATGACTCGCTGCTAGTTTATTTACTGATCGGATTCAGTAACATGTAATCCAGCTCGGTTGGATAATTTGAAGATAGTTTAAGATTAAAATAACTTTTATTATTGAGAATGAGCTCTTTATATTTACATTTTCTCTACAAAGGCCACACCTCCATGTTTTTACAGAAGCCCAGAATGGACAAACTAAACATATTTGCATTTTATCATCATTTAAGGTATTTTCAAAGTTATAAAATATATTCACCATAAGATGGCACTAAATCAGGGTAACCCTAGAGTCTACAATTGTTTAAAAAAAAAAAGTTTAAAGAACAGTTTAAATCCTACGCACTATTCCTTTAGTTTGGCACTACCTTTACAATCCTTGCAAGTATTTTCAGATTATCTTGTGGCACAAAGCACAAATAGAGCAGTTTTGTGTTTTATATCAGTGACAAAAAAATATGCATTTTAATCAAAAACACACAACGTTATCCGTCTCCTAAACATTAATGACAACATGCAGATTCTGCGTCATTCATGTTTCGATCATGACTCCAGTCGCTAAATATATAGAGCAGAGGCAGAAGCTGACAGCGAGGTCGTACAGGTCATGGAAAGTTGAAGCTGTGAGAAATGTGCAGACTGTAATTTCAGGTTAGGTTAATCTGATCCAGACCGATCATATCTAGGGCATCATTTTAATAAAATCATCCACTCCATCTGCTGAGGATACCATGAAAAACCATTTAATTCAAAGAGGGAACTGATGCTCCTCACAACCAGACATTTATATGATGCAGGTTTTTAAAGGTGCAGTATGTAAAAGTCAAGTGAAATGATTTTCCTTTCCCTATTGACAGAAATAAAATAAACACAGCAATCCCAGGTTTTCCTACATGTCTCGGAGGGAGGGGTGAGGCGTGGGGGTATTCAGCTGCAATATACAACTTCACCATAAGATGTCATTCAGTCCTACACTCTGCACCGTAGAGCATTATTGCTACAGCACAGCCCAACACTCTGATCTCTCTCTCTCCTCTCCACAAACTTCTTCTGCTTCTCTCAATTTTCATTCCTTTCTTTCCTCTCGTCCTCTCTTCGTTTTCCTTTTCACTTCATCAGCTTCTCTCCACGTTTCCTCCTCTCATCACATGACTGTGTCATCTCTCCTCACATGACTCATCTCAGCTTTCCACCTCCACACACACACACGCACACACACACACACACACACATTCCCACCCCTCACCTCAAGTGTTGCTGTTTTTCTCTGATTTGATGACAGGCAGCAAATTACAGACTGCAGCGAGAAGCTGCATTCCTTCTCTCCTCTACACCCCAAGTCTCTCTCTCTCTCTCTCTCTCTCTCTCTCTCTCACTAACACGTAGAACTGAGGTCTTAATGAACCCTCAAAATTACCCTTAAATACAAAGCAATTCCCTTAAATATGCTAGAACATCATATAATTAAAAAATATAAAAATCTAATTTGATGAAGCATGAGTTGACACATACAAACACACACAGCATAGTCAAAGACAATTTGCTGAGTAATTGTGGTGAACCATGTTAGTCTGTGCTTTGTGAAACTATGTGTAAATAGTACCCCACCTATATATTATTATAACTACGAGGATCCTTAACATCATTATCATTATTATCATCATGTGCCTCTCTCGTTTAATGTGTTTGTATAAAATTGTCTTTGGCAGAACAACAATAATTCAGCTCTGATTATGTGGAAATAATAGCAATGTTGACTCTAGCAGCTTTAAATACACTATTTCAAGGCATTACTCTTTCCCTTAAGTATAAGAGCCATAAAATAAATGGGATATTATGGCGTTCAAGGTATCTGTTCTTATAATTTGGACAGTAAATGGTGAGGTCAGGTAACAAGCAAACAAGTACTGATAATAAATAAAGTAATAAAGTGAAAAGGACTAAGAAGCAGGAAGGATTAACGTAAACATTTAGTAAATAAACTTTACATGTATTCACCCAGAGGATGACAACATATCTTAGAGGTGCACTGTGTAAGATTTTGTCACTTCTATAGATATTACAAAACAATTACATATTGAAAATGTATAATTGAAAATGTAAGATAAAAATTTAGAATTTTTCTCATTACTCTTAAATGAGCCCATGAATGTATATTTTCATGAGGAGGGGGGGTCATGAAGAACGTTATTTTCATAATAGCCTCTAAAGGGTTAACTAAAAGACTAAATATGTCATACACGGACAATTTGTTATTGATTCACTTTTTCCTTCTGGCTTTAACGGGAGCATGTGACCAGGACTCTGACACTCAGTCGTCCTGCAGTCAGTCAGTTTGCTTCATGGCAGAGGAAATGTTGTGTTGGTTCAAGGCTCGGGGCCATGTTTTCAAAAAACTGTGATCTCATCCCCAATGCCACCCATGCCAGAGAGAGAGAGAGACAGAGTGACAGACAGCGGGCGAGCGAGTGAAAGGAGGCATCCTCCTTCACTGATGGCGACTTTCTGACACTTTACATGAGAAAAAAAGCCCATTCACAAAGAGACAGATACAAACCACAGGCCTCCACTCCCATATGCATACCATGTATACACACACACACACACACACACACACTTGCAGTATTGTACTTGTAAGGACCTTCACTGTTTTCATGCCCAGTCCCCTGACATCTGTCATCACTCGTACTTGAACCCAACAAATCCTTTTGAACTACTGGCTGAACGGATGTTAAACTGCTTCCTCATCTGTTATACACATATTTTCAATGTGACTTCAACCTTGTGATCACAGATATTTATGTTTGAATAACTGTGGATGAATAGAAAGTATCTTATTAGAAATCACAGAATACAGTTTGTAGAAAGTTAGGGATTGTCAAAGCCTCATCAACTAATTGGAAATCTACTCAAGAAGAGCACCAATTAGCTACCTTTTCATAATTGATACATTTCCTGATTAATCAGTAATTTGGTTAAAAGATAAAAGGTACATTTAAATATTTTTAGCTTTACAGAAGAACTGCGTATACCTCTGGGCATTTAACTCGACTCAAATAATGAAGTACTTAATTAGTTAATCTAGTTCAATGGTCATAATTGACTGAATCAATTAATTAGTTATTATTACTTAATGAGTTCCAGTTACCACAGGGTTCAGTGTGGGTCTGATTGAATTTGCAGTTATCAGATCATTCTTACCTCAAGCTCCATTTAGAGCTTTAATTACATTGAATGACATCAGCAGTAGAATGCTGCGAAATGAACTTATTATTAACTACCAAGATGGCTGCCTCTTGCTGTTGTTGTTGTTTTTCTGTTTCTGTATGCTGTGTCTCGTTTCTTGAGTTCATGAGTTTTTGATTTCATGAGTTCTTGAGAATCATTGATAATGACCTGATAATCAGAAATGAATTGGAGAGGATTCGACTGAGAGGACAGATGGTCGTGCGCTGTTTGTTGTGGTTACTTATGAAATAATTTAGTTCTGGCTGTGTGATTCGCTATTGCGTAATGGACATTACATTGTGCAACTGTGCGTTAAAACATGAACGGATCAGACTTGAACTCAGTGGTGTTGTTGTGATGTCTGGTTTTGAGAGAAAGAAGTGATGGTGGTGGCTGCTTCACTGAGTCTGTCTCTGCCAGGTGGCTAAAGCAGGCAAACAGCTAACGTGTTTTTTTTAACAATTTAATTGATAAGATGCACTTAAACACAATTTAATAAAGGTTGCAACAATGTTGCTGACTTGTCGAAGAGGAAGTCGTGAAATAAATTCGATTTGGAGCAGAAATCATGAGAAATGCCTTATGTAACTTTTCTAATGTGATGTAGCTCAGTGGGCGGCACGGTGCAGCTGGTCACCCAGGGTGTCTGTGTGTGGAGTAGCCATGTTGGGTTCAAATGTGACTTTTGGTCGCATGTAGGTTTTGCTGTGTTGGTCACACTGCTGACCTGCCCCACACCCGTCAGAGGAGAAGCAGTCTATAGATTATGGGTGGATGATATAACTGAATCATTAAGACTAGACCTGACCTCAAGTTGAGATTTCCCGTTTCCATTGTGAAGAATGAACTTTGAACTTCACCTTATTTGTCGCCTCCTGATTCACGCTTGCACATCTTCCCTCTTTGCATGTTGCATCATCTAAGTTTAGCCCCAGTAATGTGACTGGGTGTCACGGTGACGCAGACTGCATCGACCGTGATTGGCCCATTTGATTGTTGTTGCAGTAACATTTGTGTATTCTGTTGTTTTTCAACCCTCATCAGCTCCAACTGGGTTATCTGCTAACTTCCCATCACTGCTGTTTGAAGTTTAGCCAGATGACACCAATTTGTGGATTGTCAGTTATATATAGGTTCATCACAGTGTAGGGTTGGTGTGTAGAGGTAAGGCATAGACTCTACATGGCATTAAAGTACACACATAAACATATAGTCATGTATTTGGGACTTTTGAGGACGCTACATTAATTTGCACGAACTTCCTGAAGACTTAAATAGTGACACACCTCACCCTTAACATCAACTTATGTTTTCCCCTTATGTAATTGTGCCACTTCCATAATTTGACATGGTTAATAGGGTAGGTCCCCACTTCATAGTAATACCAAAACACACACACACACACACACACACACACACACACACACACACACACACACACACAAGAGGGCCTCTCTACTGCTGGGATAAATCTGCAGTTTCCTGAAGGGAAGCCCACTACTCCCCCCCAATAAATCCCCCCTTTACTTCCACACACACACACACACACACACACACACACACACAAGTGTGCACACATCCCTTCATGCCCTGTGTGAGACCTCCCATTGTCTGGGGGGGGGGGGGGGGGGGGGGGGGGGTCCTGTCAGGAAACCCATCAAACTGTCCTGAAAGCTGCTTCCTGGA
>JAFBJT010106258.1:0-10868 GCA_016785325.1 Chascanopsetta lugubris
AACTTATAAAGGGAACTTTATTTTGAAATCCAAATGACAATATATCCGGTTGTGGTTATGCAAGTTTAACTAGAGGAGTAAGAGACAATGGGTGTGATGGAGGGACAAGAGGGGATGAAATCTCAAACGTGGAGAAGACGTTTTAAAATGATATACATCTTAAAAACTTCATTAAAACATGATTCATTTCTCCAGGTTTTGTAAAGATTAGTATTGATGTTGAATTATCTTAATCTAATTTTAATTGCAGCTGCTACCAATTAATTATCATGCATCAATATTATTATCATGTGCTTCAAATAGTTATTTCAAATTCCATGTCCCTTCATACTCTGTGTGGTCCGGTGTGAGTTGGGGCAGACGAAGAGTTTGGGCAGGTGTTGTGGTGCCATCTAGTGGCAGGGATTCAGAGAAGCAGCTTTACAACGTTGATTTCAACAGCTTTATTTGTATTTATTTGTAGTTATTTCAAATGGAACATAGACATAAAAAATGTAAAATAAATGTACTGTATTGTAAATGTCATCTGTGAAGTATTTGGGACGAACAGTTGGTGAAGCACTGACCCTGAACTTATTTAGAGATGAACTGTTACCATGGTGACGGACACATCCCAGGGTGATGTTGGTGAATAGATACCTTTACAACCCATCGCACCATTTTCATTCTAAACTGCACCAACAGTCACCACTCTGATCCTGTGGAAACACGGTCATGAGAAGTTTAGATACATTAGAATTCTATTAACAGAAACATTTTTGATTCATAGTTTTTATAATTTGGCCTGAAAATGGGGGACAAAAGGGGACAAAATAAATGGACTAAAAGTAATAAACTACAACGTTTTGTACAGGAATATACAACAAATCAAAAATCAGCATTCATAAAAGCATAAAGCAACAAAACAAAAGCCCTTTTCTTGATTGTGATGGTAGCTTCCTCAAACGCTCAACAGCGGGAGCCAGTCTGATTCAACACACACACGCACGCACACTCACACACACAGTTTTGTGTGTCTACAAGTTTGAAAGCTCAAATTCCACATCAATTCAGAGCGACACAATTCTCCTCAATTCTTCCGCAGCATGTTTGTCTCTGAACAAGTTTGTGTCTCCCCTTCAGAATGTGACTCTACCTGCTAGAGCCACAGTAAACTTGTATTTACACACACAAATACACACACACACACACACACACACACTATAAAATATAAGAAGTATATTGCTCGGAAACTCTCTTGATTCGGAGGGGAGGGGGGTTGTTTGAAATGTCCATTTCGTTCACAATTTGCATACTGTGCCGCACAATAAAGACACACAATTTGCCCAGGCCTGTGCTACCATAGTAACTGAGGCTACATTTATACTGATACATTTAATAGGTTAGGTTAAAAATCTATGTCCTTGAGTCATAGTGATGACTTCAAGGGCGGACCTGAGATCCACTATTGCGGTGGTAGCCTAAAACTAATTTCAACTCCACCTGACCACTTCCTGTTAAAAGGCACAGCGTGTAGTTCAGATCCCACGGTGAAGCTGCATGTCGCAACCCATTATGCTGTTATACATAGAGTGCAAAGTTTGTTCACTCGGGGCTATTTTACAATATGTATGTGGCTTATTTACTTCTAAGAACGTCTGTATCATCATTTATATTTCAGTTCTACCTATAAAAAGGATCATGCCTAAACCTTACAGAGCGGACCTTTAAAAGCAGATTAGGTCGGCGGTTTTCTGTCTTACTTCCTTGTCTTTTCCTAACTGACCCTCCAAGTCGCGTGCCTCCAGTCAAACTTGTGCCGATTAAGCGTGATTAACAACCCAACCTGAAACTGTCATGGCCTGGTCTACTGAGGCAGAGAGTTGTTAGAGCCAATCAGATCACACCCTCGGTGTGAGGTACAGCACAGAGGACAGTGGTTGGTTCAGACCGGACTCCTTAGTCGTCATAGTCCCTCCTCGGTCTGGCATTGGGTTTGTCGCGGTCGTCGTAGGGCTCGTCGTAGCGGTCGTCAGCGCGGCGGTCTCTGCTGTCATTGTAGCGCCGGTCGTCGTCATAGCGATCGTTGTACCTGTCGCGCCGGTCGTCGTAGTCGCTGCGGCGGTCGTCGTAGTCGCTGCGGCGGTCGTCGTAGTCGCTGCGGGGGTCGTCGTAGTCGCTGCGGCGATCGTCGTTATCCCGGCGACTGTCGTAGCCTCGCTCGCTCCGCTCCTCGTAGCGGTCCGGCCGATCGGCAGCCGAGTCTTCCTGCCCGTCGGCTTGGCCGTTGCGGGCCGGCTCCTTGTCGTGGAACTCCTCCTCGCTGCGAACTCTGGCAAGAGGACAGGCAACAACAGGGATGAGAGTTTTTGTTGTTGTTCTGCATTTGAGGGGCAGACTGACAAGGGTTCGTTCACTGTAGAGTTTTCTCTGTGTCTTCTCCCGTTGCTTCAGTAGAAACAGGAAGTCAACGATAAATTGGAACAATGATGTGAAACTGTGAAAATAAATGTAGCTTTTGCTTCTATATGCGGAGCATCTGTCACAACTCTTTCAGGTGCTATTACCCCATGGCGTATTCCTCCTTCTCCTTCTTCTTGCGGCAACAGCAGCAATAGATGATGATGATGAGGGCGATCAAGGCAGCGACACCTACAACGATGCCTATTATTGTTTGTCCGGTGGAGCCCAGAGTCATGGAAGCTGGGAGGGTTGAGAGAGGACAAGTCAGAAGAAGTAGAACAGGACGTCAGTGGAACACTGTAAATATGTCAATTCAAAGGGGGGCGCTAAGTTATGAGCAGATATGAAAGCAGGTCTCACGGGGCATGACGGCGAGGGTGATGTTGCAGGTGGCAGAGCGGATCTTGTTGCTCGAGGTGCAGACGTAGTAGCCTGAAGTTTCTTTGGAGATATTGTACAGAGACAGGATTCCACCCACTGAAAAAGACAAAGCGTCAGTCAAATCTGCCGTCAACGTCAGGATTTCATTTCCCCTTATTTGATGGAAAACAAGTGAAAAACACAGAGGGCGCTAGATTCAATACAAATGAAAGATTTATTGCGATGATACAAAGTGGACACGTGGACCCCACCGCTGTCTGACACGTTATATCCCAGCTCACACATTTGCAGTTCACAGGGTGGCCACTTGAGGCCGTCTTCAAAAAGGGAGGCAATCCCCCTAGACATCAACCTCATAGGTGAATTAAACCAGTTTTAAGCCTGGTACTAACTCCTGATTTCATTTGCGATGGGCAGGAGACCAAATCTTACAGCATCACATGTGTGCATGTTGGATACTGTGCTCGACTTCGCCGTGTCGACACACAACACTGGTTTTCTAGAAGGCTGCTCTATGGATACTTACCGTCAGTGGTTCTGGGGTTTTTCATACGAGGCATGTTCCGTACATCCCGACTGTCCCACTTATACGTGGGGGTCGGGGAGCCCTCATCAGACTTGCAGGTCAGGTTGATGTTCTGGCCGTACTCCGCCTTACCCTGGACTTTACAGACGGGCGTAGACGGAGCCACTAAGAGACGGAAAAACAAAAGTAAGATGTGGCTCGTCTTCACCTTCACTGTCCTACAGTGTGAGAACAGAAGTAAATCCTTAATGTCCACGCGTTAGCACTGAAATCATTCTGAGGGGTCGTAAAGAGATCTGATCACCGACTCCTCGACAGACTGATTTCGCACGGGACATTGATCAATCAGTTGTTTACCCAGGACCACCAATCGCGCGACGTCAGCAGGTTTGCCCTCATCGTCTCCTGGGATTTGCACTCGACACTCAAACCGCTTGTTGTCAGCCAGCGTGATGGACGCCAATTTTAGGTTGGCCTTCCCGGTGGCAAAGTTAAAGTCCATGGACGCTCGACCTTCGTATATCGACTTGATATCGGTGGTTCCGCTGGGATAGTAATGGGTGAGGATCAGGGTCTGTTCACAAACACCAGCGACACAGGGACATGGAGAGACATTTCTGTCAGAGACATTTGGGCAAGGTGCAAGACAGAAGTTCCCCTTTCTATGTCTGTCAACTTTTGCCCTGGTTCAGCAAGTTCAAAGTGCAGCAGCCCATTTACTTCGTGTAATTACGATGGATGGATGGAAGGATGGATGGATGGATGGAAGGATGGATGGATACTGACCTCCTGAGCTCCAGCAGTTGTACCCTCAGCAGACCATGAGAAAACACCTAGACGGGGTTTAGCGAGCTTGGTTTTAAAGGTGCAGGGCAATGTGATGTTGTCACCTCTTGCAAACTCAAATACATCCTTTGGGATGTCCACCTCCAAGGCTCCTGCGCTTGACAACACTGTCATGGGTTTAAAAAAAGACAATGATCAATCATATTAATCAATATTATTTGCAAGGAATTGCCCGTTTGAAAAAAACAACAACAACAACAACAAAACAGGCTAATCTGCTCGTCAGTTTGCTGAATTGAGTGTATTAAATGGAGGACTCTGAAACTTAAGCTCACACGATCCCTCACCCCACCCTTTTTCCCGCCCACACACACACACACATACTTAGACACACACAGGCGCACACACACACACACACACATACACACACACGCAAGAGAACAAAAACTGGTTGAGTCTGTTCCAGGTAATTTATGAGTGGAATCTGATAGACATTCGTTCTGGACATAGCACATTCTGTCACAAAGTGACTCCATTTCACATGACTGATCGTGACTTTCCATTTGCTTCCATTAAATAATCACCAGAACCAATTGGACACGTTTTTCTGTTAGATTTCACATAACTTCTACATTTTTCCCTCAACAACGAACCCCATTGCCACATGCTGGATAAAATGTTGGCACTGGGGGAAGGTCCGGTCCTGTTTGGTGGGTCCAGGCCTCAAGTAAACGAGTGCAGGTGGCCTGGATTTGTTTTGAGCCGTTTGGACCAGATTCATCATAACTGGCCCACATTTATCATCTAAACATTTGTCCGGAACCATAAGAAAGTCAGAAACACTGGATCAGCCCCTGAAGTAGCTAATGCCTGTGTGTTATCAGACTTTTCATAGACCGACTGTGTTTGTCTGGGGTCGTCATAACACCTGAAAGCATTTCAGTTGGAGGGCAGAGAGTTCTGTTTTTTTTTTAAGATGTAATGATAATTATCGGTAAATAATTGGGTCATTGTCGATATTTAGGGGAAAAAACATGCATTTGATTTGAAATTGAGGTATAGTGGAATGGTACATATTCCTATCTTAATACCAATTAAGGCCTTATGATCAAAGTAAGTAATTCAATACCATTAAAGACATTTTAACTATCTGCAGTGACCTTTTAAATGTTGATATTAAACTCCTGCAATAAAGATATTTGGGAAAATGCTTAATATCGGCTCAAATTATCAGCCTTACACTTCTGGAAAAGTCCTCTAATCCTCTGTATTATATATACTTCCCATCATATTCAAACCGGAAGTGGTGATTACTGACAGTGAAGGCTTGGGGGGTGAGTTAACCGTCATCTCTCACATGGGTGAGGCTGAGAGGGGGGAGAGGCCAGACACAAAATGTCTGCCACATTTACATGAACAACAAGACACCACACAGTTAGCTTGTGATGTGCATCAATTTACTTAACGAAATACTTTAACGTCTAAAATACCTCAACAAAAACTGTATTGTATTGCGTTACAAGAAGCCGGAAGCCAGTCTGCTCTGAGAAGTCGCAAACAGGAAATAGTACTTAATTGCACATTCTTACGTTTGAAAATGTTAATTTCTGTGTTTTATTTCGTAATGTTGAATTAGTTTGTTTTAGTTTTAGTTTTTTTTTTCAGGTTTGAAAGCAATTAGGCGGTAAACAGGTTGTCGTGGGTCTGTTGCTAGCAAACAGGTGTGGCAGCTCGGAGGGTAATGAGGGTGTATGAGTGTCCATGAGAGGATAAACTCACCTAGACACAGCAGAGCCACGGCACAAGTCCTCCCCGCCATGTTCTCACGCTTCTCTCAGCTTGGATGAACCGTCTCTGTTTCCTCTCCGCGCCTTTTTCCCACCCGTTCAAAACACACTGCAGATGCCAGAGCTGCCCGCCCGTCGTGCGCAGTTGCGTCGAAACCCGTCGGTGTCCCGTCCTGGAGGTGATGTGTCTACTCCGCTGGGTGTGGCTCACCGCTTCCCCGTGACTGACAGCGCCCTCGGCCAATTAGCGCGCCGCTTCTTGTATAGGTAACATTCTTGCTACGCCCACCTGACGTGCTGCGGCTTGTCTCCTCTCATCCCAGGCTCCTTTGACTTTTCCGGGGAGACTCCGTAACAAGTTTACCCCCCCCCCCCCCCCCCCCCCCCCCCCTCCAAGGTTTAGTTTCCACTCAACAGAAGATTATTTATTAATTTATTTTTTTAATAAATATAACATTTTATTTCTTTTCTTTTCTTCTTTTTTTTACTTTAATTCGACAGAGAGAGAGAGAAAGAGAGAGAGGGAAAGAGAGAGAGAGATAGTCAGAGAGAGAGAGAGAGAGAGAGAGAGAGAGAGAGAGAGAGAGAGAGAGAGAGAGAGAGAGAGAGAGAGGTGGGGGCTGACGCACCACGCATTTGTTGTTTAGTGTGAACTGAGAAGCTGTTGGAACAGGAGAAACATCCAGTCCTGTCAAACTGGTTTGAGGAGGATTTCTCACCTGGAGGCGCGCGCACACGCACGCACGCACACACACACAGACACACACACACACACACACTTTGCATTTACACCCTTTCATTTTGAACAGACTAGTTCTAACCACCTGACCACAGTTCATAGATTGCCCCATGTTTGTGCAGCAGGCTTTGGTCTTCACGGGGGCAGGTGGTCCTGAGAAGACCAGGAAACAGTCCTGTAGAAGAAACACACACACACACACACACACACACACACACACACACACACACACACACACACACACACACACAGTGCTTGAAGACAAACAGGGGGCAGAAGAACGATCACTGAACTGTCACTCCAACCAAAATACTATCATTGGTATCAAACAGGGAATTAGATTTAACGGACAATGACTGGAATACATCATCATTTGCATTCAATTTGAGCCTCCCTGCTTCCTGTCATGATGGAATTCACCATAATGTGATGGGGTTCATTCATTCACAAAGCTTCCTGTCAGCTTCTAAGACTATGTTCATTCCTCTGTGCAGCATGAACATTTTCTCTTTACTGCCTACCTGTGGTCAAACAAGGAACAGCAGGCTGACAGAGACATTGCTTTAAATACCCTCCAATGCCAGTTTATGTTTCTGTCCTCTCCCTCTGTTTATCCATCGACCTATCCACCCATCCATCCATCCATCTATCAATCTATCCATCCACCCATCCATCCATCTATCAATCTATCCATCCATCCATCCATCCATCCATCCATCCATCTATCAATCTATCCATCCATCTACTGTATCTATCAATCTATCCATCCATCCATCTATCAATCTATCCATCCATCCATCTATCAATCTATCAATCTATCCATCTATCCATCTATCAATCTATCCAGTTCATCTCTCTTATCCATTTCAGACCGGCATCTCTGATGAAGGACAACACAACTGTGTATTTCCGCTCCGCACCTTCTTCCATGATGACAGGTATTGATCAGGGTCTGAGAATCTTTTGTCTGATACTTATGTGACATTTCCCTTTTTAGAAGCGATGCAACCACTAAATCAGGGCCGTCCAAACGGACAGTTTCTAAGAAGATAATGGAATATTTTCCCCATAACCAGCTCCATCTCTTGTGTTTCCACGGGTCTCGTCTCGCCCCTGTAATGACCGCAGACCCTTGGGCACCATCTTGTGCCATGTTGCACAATTAAAACAGGTCACATTGACAGACGGCTCTTGACAGACCCTCGGAGACAGACGGGGATTGGAGGTTTTCACCTCCCTGACAGGATTACAGCTCTTTGTTGTCTCTGCACTCACTTCTGTGATGTCTGTGTGAAAGAGACACATCAATGCATCACCTGCAGGTGTCATCCATCAATCACGTCCCTGTGCTTGAGATCCCGCTGGTCATTTCTTTTCCCCATCTCCGGTTCCTGTGAAGGTCCTTTGTCCTGCATGTGTATGGGGACATGGCTTCCCGCAGGAACCCCGTGGTCACCTGGGGATCAGGTAAATCCATCTGTTTCTCTAAGAAAACACCTCCGTCTGCGACTGTCTGAGACACATGTGAACTCTTGTGGTGGGGTCATGTTTTCAAAGCAGCTGAGCACATGCTGTTTTAAAGGTCCATATGGGTTTAAATGGATTTGCTGAGGGGCGTCCAAACTGTGGCCCGTGGTCCATTGTCAAAAATAAAAAAATATATATATATAATGGCATGCGGCCCACACATGAAACGTGCAAATGACTGTAGTGTACCTCTTGGCTCTAACACTAGGTGGAGCTACCGCTTCATTGAAGGCAGTCCTGCACGGGTCCGATTTTTGTCAAAGCTCAGCGCCAGACAATATGATGCTTCACCATTAGGTGTCACTAAATCCTGCACACTTTGCCTTTACGGTAAAAGAATGACGTCATCGTTTGGGAAGCCTGAATGGAGATAACGATCATGTTCCCCCAGTGAATTCTAATCTTGCCGTTAGCGCCACCCTCTGGTCAGAATCAGGTACTTTGCATCACACATTCTATGCGTGGACATTTTCACATCGATGTTTCCATTTGATTTTTGATGTCGGGCAAAGATAAAAGGGGAAAGTACAAAAGCAAACGTCTCTTTGAACCTCCAGCTCCACATCAGAGAAGAACCACTCTCGGTTTGAAACACTGAATGAAATGAAATGAAATGGAAAAGAAAACTTTTAGCGGCGGATAAAAACGTTGGAGCTCCCCGATCCACTTACGCTCCCTGATTTCTGAGAAACTAGGTCTCGGGTGGAAATGAAGACCCTGTCCACATCTGAAGTGACTGAGTATTCGGACACAGCGCTCACTTCTGAGATTCAAACCAACTGTGCTGAAAGAATCAGCCGGCATCACCACTTCCCACCAACGGGAGTTTGTTCTTTTTCTCACAAAAAGGCTCAACAGCAATATCATTATTACATATGATGTATTTAAATGAGTGCTGAGTGAGATTGTCTGTGGACATGCACAGTGCAAAATAGTGCAAAGGGATTTGTGCAGTTCAGACTGTCTCCTGAATTTTTTTTAAATTCTTACAGTGGCCCTGAGAGGAAATATACTAAACATCTTTGGAGCTTTAACAACGACTGAGGGCCTCCATTGGTTCTCGTGGATGCAACTTCACCACTAGATGTCACCAAATCTTACACACGGCACCTTTAAACTAACGAGCCACAGAAGCTGATCGATACCGAACCAATGACGATATTCGCAGTAAAAACATGACACGTTTCATGTGACAGCGTCCTTCCCACCTGTCGCCACAGATCCGCATATCGATCGCCGAGCTGCGAGTGGGCGCACGTGGCGTACGAGCACAGTGCGCGTGCACTAGGATTGCGTGGAGTCCCCCACGCTGCCCACACTCTGCTCGAGGACACGCACTCAACTCGTGCTCTCCACGTGTCGCTTGGCGCGTTTTTTTATCCCCGCTTTAAACCACTGGCGCACATTTGCAAGAACCGCCGCAGCCGAGCGCCGAGCGCCGAGCGCGCGCCGAGCGCCCCGCACCCCGCTTCACTCCACGGAGCTCCCGCCCTCCGCCGCCGCCGGCGTGATGTGGTGGACCGGCGTGGCCATCGCGTGCGTCTACGGCGTGATCAGCGTGCTGGGGCTGGTGGGCAACATCACCCTCATCAAGACCTTCTGCTCGGCCGGCAAGTCCGCGCTCAGCCTCCCGCACCTCTTCATGTCCAGCCTGGCGCTCGGCGACGTGCTGCTGCTGGTGACGTGCGCGCCCGTGGACGCCAGCCGCTACCTGTCCGAGGAGTGGCTGTTCGGCAGAGTGGGCTGCAAGGTCATCCCCTTCATCCAGCTCACCTCCGTGGGAGTGTCCGTGTTCACCCTCACCGCGCTGTCCGCGGACAGGTAGGTCGGTTCTCGTTCGGGACAGACAGGTGGCTTCGCGTGGACTCGCGTGGGGCTTTGATCTACGCGCACCCGGGAGTGGTGTGTGCAGATCAAAGGACAGAGTTGGTGTCCGATCAAGGCTGGTCGATGCAAAATCTGTTGTCGATTGCTTGTTGACTGTGTGTGCGTAAAGTACTTGTCTTTGTGTGTGCGTCTGTGTGTGTGTGTGTGTGTGTGTGTGTGTGAGAGAGAGAGAGAGAGAGAGAGAGAGAGGCAGAGATCCTAAATGATTAAATTCGAATATTTTTTCATGGTCAGGTTTAGTTTAGATGTAGGTTTGGGTTCAAACTGAGTTCGGATTAGACCAGAGTTAGACTCAGTTTAATTGGGTTTATTTTAAATCTAGTGTTATCTCTGGGTTATCTTAAGGTTTGGGTTAAGAACTGTTTAGGTTAAATCTTTGGATTTTGAATTGAAGTTAGTTTTGATTAGGACTAGACTGAAAATTAGAATTTAGTTATACGATTAGATCAGAGTTAGTTTATGCTCAGGCTATAATTTGGATTATTTTAAGATTAGGTTCATCTCAGGATCATTTTATGTTTGGTCAAGAATACTGCCTATGGGTTTAAATAAACGTTTGGTTTGTGTTAAGATTAGGTTTTAGTTAAGATTAGACCTAGTTGAATATATGACTATAGGTTTAAATCAGGATTAGATTAGGGCTGGTATGTGTTTAGGCTCAGATCGGGAGTTCTGTGAAAATCGAAGGATTATTCGAGGTGTGTGCAAATAGAAATAGCTTCACGTTGTGGAACAGGTCCCAGAGTTGTCATTCATTTCATCCAGCTGGACGAGCTCCTCTCTGTGTTATTGT
>JAFBJT010106258.1:14924-25189 GCA_016785325.1 Chascanopsetta lugubris
CCAACCAACCAACCAACCAACAAACCAACAAACCTACTTTCATTACTTCCAACCGACCAACCAACAAACCAACCTTCATTACTTCCAACCAACCAACCAACCAACAAACCAACCTTCATTACTTCCAACCAACCAACCAACCAACAAACCAACAAACCTACTTTCATTACTTCCAACCGACCAACCAACAAATCAACCTTCATTACTTCCAACCAACCAACCAACCAACAAACCAACCTTCATTACTTCCAACCAACCAACCAACCAACAAACCAACCTTCATTACTTCCAACCAACCAACAAACCAACAAACCTACTTTCATTACTTCGAACCGACCAACCAACCACCATTACTTCCAACCAACCAACCAACCAACAGGTCTCTTCTGTCTCTGACTGGGTTCAGGTACAAAGCCATCGTGAAGCCTCTGGACATCCAGACGTCCAGCAGCACCAGCAGCATTGTTCTGAGAGCCGCTCTCATCTGGCTCTTCTCTTTGATCCTGGCCGTCCCCGAGGCCGTCTTCTCCGACCTCCACACCTTCAACATCACCTCCACCAACGAGAGCTTCACCACCTGCGCCCCCTACCCCCACGCCGGGGAACTGCACCCCAAGATCCACTCCATGGCCTCCTTCCTCATCTTCTACGTCATCCCCCTGCTGGTCATCTCTGTGTACTACACCTTCATCGCCCGGAGCCTGATGAGGAGTGCCTCAAACCTGCCCGTAGAGGGCAACGTGCACGCCAAACGACAGGTCGGGGCTGAACCTCTGTGTACATTATGGTCTGTAACACCAGTGACAACATGCTAATCTTTTGAAAATCGCCCGCAGGTTGAATCGCGCAAGCGCTTGGCGAAGACGGTGCTGGTGTTCGTCGGCCTCTTTGCGGTTTGCTGGCTGCCCAGTCACGTCATCTACTTATACCGGTCCTATCACTACTCCCAGGTGCGTGGTTAGTTCCAACAGAGGCGGGCAAGTGGAGCGGCAGCTAACGATTGTCTCTCTGATCGTTTAATCTGTGGATTCATTTATTCCATTAAACAGTGATTGGAACAGGCGTGAAAGAATAGTGCAAATGTGAAAAGATGTATGTCTGAACGTAACGAAATGATCAGGATCAGACGTGTCACCTGATATTTTCACGTCAAGTCGGCCTATAGACATCATCACTGGGAAGCCTGTGTGTGTGTGTGTGTGTGTGTGTGTGTGTGTGTGTGCTGGAGCTCGTGCGCATCCTATGAGTGTTTGTGGATGAGAAGCAGCGTATGTTTCGTCAGTTCCTTAAACATTTACAACAAAACATGAATTAAAGATTGAATTACTCGAGGGAATTTGTCATTTTTGATCATTGATTAGAGTCGATTGATCGCTCAATCGTTTCAGCTCTGCGCGCATGCACCACTTATTGACAGGTGCGTCCTCCGTCTGCTCTCTGATAGGTGGACACCTCTCTGGGGCACTTCGTCAGCAGCGTGGCCGCTCGGATCCTGGCCTTCACCAACTCCTGCCTCAACCCCTTCGCCCTCTACCTGCTGAGCAACACCTTCAAGGAGCAGTTCAAGCGGCAGCTGTGCTGCTGCTGCCGTGTGATGGTCAAACACTCCACACACACACACACACACACACACCCGCCGCAGTGCAACACACGCGCCGCCTCCGTGCGCAGCACACACTACTCTGTGGCCAGTCTGACCATCATCAACGGCAGACAGGTCTGTCAGGAGGACTGTGTGTGACTCTGTGTGTGTGTGTGTGTGTGTGTGTGTGTGTGTGTGTTCCGTGTATTTATATCTTTGGGAGGACCAACCCCAAGTGAGAGCATTTTGGTCGGTCCTCTTTAAAGGTGCAGTGTGTAGGATTTGGTGACCTCGAGAGGTGAAGTTGCAGTGTTGCACCCTCACCCCTCTGAACATGCAGGAGAAGCTATGGTCGACTTCTGTAGTCATTGGAACTCAAAAGATGTTTAGTGTGTCCACTCTGGGCTACTGTACAAACATGGCGGCCCCCGTAAAGAGGACCGCCCCCCCCCCTCCTCCTGATAATGGGCTCATTTAAGGGTAATGGAAAAAAACAAAACATTTGGGTGAAGATGTCGGTATGTCATTGTTTTGTGATATTTTTTTAGAAGTGACAAAAATGACAGAAATCTTACACACTGCACCTTTAAGCGTTGACTTGGTGTTAGGGTAGCTTTAGGGTTCAGGTAAAGGTCAGTGTTAGGCAGTTAGGCAGTTAGTTGGGATGGTTGGGGCGAGGGGCTATAGGGAATGCATGATGTCATTGGGTGTCCTCAGTAAGACGAGTGCAAACACGTGTGTGTGTGTGTGTGTGAGAGAGTTTACCAATCTATTTATTTGTCAGTCAGTGATCTGTGTTGTAAACATCAACATAAGCACATTTTCAAACCTATAGATAGAATAAAAATAAGTGCGTGAATAATAACCCCCCCCCCCCCGCCCCCCCGTACAGTTGTCATGGGTAAACCAAAACTGTAGTTTGGCCTTTAATCATGTTTCATTCACCTCTAAAGTTGACCATCTTAACATGGGAGTCTATGGGGATCGCCTCAGGAATGCATGATGTCATTGGGTGTCCTCAGTAAGACGAGTGCAAACACGTGTGTGTGTGTGTGTGTGTGTGTGTGTGTGTGTGTGAGAGAGAGTTTACCAATCTATTTATTTGTGAGTCAGTGATCTGTGTTGTAAACATCAACATAAGCACATTTTCAAACCTATAGATTGAAAAATAAGTGCGTGAATAATAACCCCCCCCCCCCCCCGTACAGTTGTCATGGGTAAACCAAAACTGTAGTTTGGCCTTTAATCATGTTTCATTCACCTCTAAAGTTGACCATCTTAACATGGGAGTCTATGGGGATCGACTCACTTTTGGATTCAGCCCCCAGTGGCCACTCTTGTGAACTGCAGGTCTTTCCCACCTCCGGATCGGCCTCAGCCCCCCGGTGGTCGGCGATCGAGGACAAACGCATACAAGCCCCTTAGAAAGGTCGCAAATCTCATCCAGTTCCAACGCGGTGTCTCTGAAGTCAAGACACACGAGAACGGAAGTGAGAGAGTTCCCTCCGCGACTCGGAGACCTTTTTGATGATTCAGCAGGAAATCAAAGATCAAAGAGGACAATCTACATCTGCACTCAGGGCCCGGTCCGGCCATTCAACCTCACAGTGTGGTATTTCGCATAGTCTTTTGAATATTGATGTGGGACACTTTCACTGCATATATACATACATATACATATATATATATATTATATATATATATATATATATTATATATATATCATTTTTTAAAATTTATTTATTTTCTAAATGTCATGTGTGACATTGTGTTGACTGTGAAACTTAAAGCACACCTGCTTTTTGAACTCGTGCTGTTCTGCGGCCACAGCTTGTTTCTTGGACACAAGGTGGAAAATAAACAGTGGACGTGAACCCGTGTGTTTGTGTCCGTCCATGTCGCCATGAATGTGAATATTCATTCAGTCATTGGGTCAGTCTGCTCACTGTATCACATTGTGTTCTTGGTGGTTAAAACATGGTCGCGTGGATCCACAGTCGCCATTGTTTCCTAATTTGGTGCTTCCCTCAGCGACGGGCTGGTGCCCGTCTGTGATGAGAGGGTGAGTGATTCAGTCTGGACAGTGTTTGTTTAGCTGTGGTGCCCGTCTGTGATGAGAGGGTGAGTGATTCAGTCTGGACAGTGTTTGTTTAGCTGTGGTGCGAGTCTGTGGCCAAACATCTGTCCTGCTCGCCGTCAGCCCTCCACTTAACGCGTCGGCGCTCGGCCTGATTGTGTGGAGACGCTGCCGCGTGAACGAGGAGCCGACGTTATCTGTTTTTTTAGTGGAAAAATTAAGAAATGAAAGAGTGAGATGAGTGAAAACACAAATGACTCCGTCTGTAAAGGGCCTCTGTGTTTTTAAATATAAGTATTTTTATGTCCATTAACCAATCGCCAACCCTCTCTACCATCCTTCCTACAAACCTATAGCAAACGCATACATACACACTTACCTACCTTCCTTCCTTCCTACCTTCCTTCCTTCCTTCCACTCCTTCCATCCACCTTCTCCATCTCTGAATCACTCTCCTCAGACATGAAAGTACTTTTCCAGGTTTGACTCTTGTACCACATGTTCCAACAGTGTGAACAAGCTTGGATCACTCAGAACATCTGAAGCACCGGAAAAAGGACAAAAAAACACAAAAAACCAAATAACAGCACTCACTTCCTACAGTCTCTGTAAAGGTCAGCGCTGTGTGTGTGTGTGTGTGTGTGTGTGTGTGTGTGTGTGTACTGAGCAGGGAATTGATCCCTGTGTGCTCGGCGCCACGCTCAGGAAGCAGCCTGATGCAAAGTGTCTGAAGCATCGAGGCGAATCAGACAGATGAAATGTCACCGTGGAGTTTTCTTTACACTCGGTGATTTCACAGGAAATGATCACCTGTGGATTGATTTGATTAGATTGACGCTGGAGGCAGAGTTAGTATTTATCTCACAGGTGAATCTTCTGTCTCTGTGTCATGTTTGATTCCTTCCTAACCCTTTTCTTAAAGGTGCAGTGTATAAGATTTGGTGACATCTAGTGGTGATTGTTGCATGTGTGTATCCATCACCTCACCCTCCTGAACATGCAGGAGAACCTGTGGTCGACTTCAGTTGCCGTTAAAACTCAAAAGATGCTTAGTGTGTCCACTCTGGGCTACTGTAAAAACATGGCGGCCCCCGTGAGAGGAGCCGCTCCTCATTAATGGGCTCATTTAAGTGTAATGGGAAAAAATAACACATTGAGGTGATGATAAATTCATTAAAAATGTCAGTGTGTAATTGTTTCGTAATATTTTCTAGAAGTGACACAAATGTCCAAAATCTTACACACTGCACCTTTAATTAAACTGATGTATATATATATGTATATATATATATTTTTTTCTCACAGTAAGTTCTTGATCTCTGCTTTGGATTGAATAAACACACTAAGTATTTTAGAGTCTAGTATGAACAGGAGTTAGTCCAGTGCCTCTTCATCCTCCTCCTCCTCCTCATGAAGAGGACGACGACACTGTCATGTGTGCGTCACGCTGCCATGTTTACATGTTACACATCGGCCGCAGGGAATCAATACTCACCCGGCAACAATAATAAAAATCAAAACGTTGACGCATCACAGACAGTTTTATAACACGTATTTACTTTACAGTCCACGCTGGCGCCAGAGAAGCTGTGTCATCAGAGAATAGCAATGAATCACTTGGAAGATCAAATACTCCATGAATTTATAAAACTCCCACAAAGTGATCCAACATTAATAAGAAATACAAAAACTGGTACTATTTAATTTTAAAGACCACTTACTATTCAGTTTGAAGCCGAGTACTCGTGTGGTGACCTCATCATTTGTTCGTTTTCCCACTGAAATCAAAGTAAAGCTGGACTTAGCGCTGTAATGGGCTTCAGGCTCATTGTCCATCCTGCCCATTCACCAACTCTACAACTTATCTCATTAAAAGGTCCATTATGTGAAGTCGAGGAGACATTCATTCCATTTCATTCGGTCATGGTTACAGAAATATTTCATAAAATGTTAAAAAACGTAATTATACTGATGTATTTGAATAATTACAATTTCCTTAGCCCTTTAAAGTTGACTTAATATATCCAGATTTAGCTGTGATGTTAATTTCTTGACTTGACCTGTACTTTAATTATTCTAGAATGAATGAATTAATGATCTAATATCGTAAATAATTATTTTATTGAAGTGTTATCAACATATTAGAAAAGGGGGGAAAGTATACAGACCTACTGCAGATCCGTCAGTTCACTTCCTGGCAGGACTTCACCTGTGCGCCTGTAAGCCCCGCCCCCTTTCCAATGATTCGATTCATTCATCCCAAAGTCAAGTTATAAAAAATAATCTTTTAATAAAAACTGCATGTTCAGTGCACAAAAGAACAACATGTACATAAAAACATTTAGAAAAACTGGACACATTGATTGAGACACATGAGGGTAAGAATGTTTAAGTCAAATCAATTAACGCAATCTGCTGAGTTAATATCATCTGATAATTAGTTAAAGTGATCAGTATAAATAAAGACTGTAAATAAATTATGAACCTTTGATCTCTGCCTCCCGGCGGGTGGGCAGGTTGTCATGGTAACTTTCCCCAGTGGACGTCTACTTGGGCCATCGGCATCTGAGGAGGAGCCATGGAGACAAAGGGTTTATGGCTATTGTTATATATATTTATACATATAATATATATATATATATATCAGTACTGCAATGAGCTTATGTTTTTGAATGAATGAATGAATGAAGACTTTTCTTTGAAAATAAAGAAGAAAAAAAAAGAAAAAATCATAACATGTCCGAAAAGGAGAAAGAAGCAGCATAAGCTTTGTTTATTCCATCTCCTCCTCCATTAATCAGTGATCAGCAATCATTAGATCGTTTCATAATATATATTTAGGTGTATATACTAAACAAACAAATATATTTACATGAATAAACATCAATGAAATAAACCAAATAGTGTGAATAACCAAGTAAATAATCTGTAGGAACAGAAAATTCAATATTTTTCAATCATTTCTTTTCTCATCCTCTGTCCAAAATCACGAAAACACAGATGTGCATGTAACTTGGTGAACAAGCTTGAAAGGTACATCACATGACCTCTGGTCTACAACTGAGCATGTGCAGCTTTTGTTTGAACAAGGAAGTGAGAAGGTGTCAATGACAAAATATTGACATATTGACAAATCTCAGATGATCCTTGGTGGGTGGGTGTGTGTGTGTGTGTGTGTGTGTGTGTGTGTGTGTGTGTGTGTGTGTGTGTGTGTGTGTCCATGTGCAGAATATTTGCAGACCCTCTGAGGTCGACATTACACCTTTGTGAATGAGGGGGCGTGTCCTGGAGACCTTCACCGTGAGAAGGTGTGTGTGCGTGTGTGCGTGTGTGTGTGTGTGTGTGTGTGTGTGTGTGTGTGTGTGTGTGTGTGTGAGAGGCGGCCGCGTGCGTACCTGCAGGAGGCGGGATCAAAGCGCAGCCTGTGGCCGCAGACGGAGGCGTTGAGCTGGCAGCGCTGAGACGGGCCGGGCGTCAGAGTGGGAGCGGGTCGAGGGAGACAGTCGCACTGATCCTCGTCTATCTCACAGTCAGGCATCAGCGAGCTGAGGGGAAGCTCTGAGGAGGAGGAGGGAGGAGGAGGAGGGTGGAGGAGGAGGAGGAGGGTGGTGGTGGTGGTGATATCAGCTTGCAAGACATGTATCTTTTGAAGGTGCAGTGTGTGAGGTTTCCAGTTGAATGATTTCCATTTCAATGAGCAAATGCAGAAGTTGACAGGGTATATTGATATTGATTTTGGGAGTAGAATCACCTGAGTACGTGAGTTTCATTAATAGCTCAATGGTAGAGCATGTGCTTTCATCGCATGAGGTGGTGGGTTCAATTCCCGAATGTGTTTGAATACCATTTTCTTTTTCCTTTTTAATTTTCTGCTCTGGAGGCACGCCAGGGGTAGCGCTGGGTCACTTCGCCATGTGGGACGGGGTGAGGCAGGAATCGAACCTGTGACCTTCTGGTTACAGGACGACTCCTCCAGCCATTCAGCCCCTTTTGGATACATCGTGTTATCCCAGTGGCCCAGAGCCATGAATAAAGGCTTCCATAGATGTTCCTGCCTGCTTGTAAAGTGAAGAGTTAATCCTACGCACTGTGCCTTTGATGTGCAGTCGGCGCAGATGAAACCTCTCTCACGTTACCTGGCGCGCTGGAAGGGTAAGGGACGCATCTGTCGGCGGAACAATCCCAGATGAGGCCGCTGGCGCAGAGTCTCCTGGAGTCCTCGGACGCCGAGAGCTGACTGGTGGGCGAGCAGCTGCAGACGGACGAGAGAGAGAGAGAGAAAGAGAGAGAGGTGACATCACAACAACGGTTAAGCTGAGGGGGGGGGGGGGCGTCTCCCGAGCCTCAGACTCACCCGCTGCTCCTCTGGGTCTGAGCGTTCCGCCGGATGATGGCGGGCTCCATGCACTTGCACTCCGTGTGATTGGCCACTTTGATCAGCACCGGCTCGGGCACGAAGTTGAACGGGACGATGCTGAGCACCTGAAACACACAGCGGGTGGTGGTGGTGGTGGTGGTGTGAACCCCCCCCTCCCCACACAAACACACACACACACACACACACACACACACACACACACACACACAGGGGTGTCACAGTCACTCACGGTTTTGTTGACGTACACAGCGGTGGTGTTCCTGCAGGTGACGCCCTCCTGGTTACAGCAACCACTGCACCTGACAGTGGGAAGGTCGAGTCACACGTGGGTAAAGAGACACGTCTGGAGAGACGCCTCGATACAAAACATGTGACAAAGTTGGTTTCATAAATGTCATTAAAGGTGCAGTGTGTACGATTACGGTCAGTTTTGTCACTTAGGAAAAATATGACAAAACAATGACCTACTGACATTTTCATGAATTTATAAATCACCTTTTTTTTTTTTTCCCTCATGACCCTTGAATGAGCCCATTAATGTATATTTACATGAGGAGGAGGGGGGGTCCTCTCTACGGGGGCCGCCATGTTTTTACAGTGGCTCTGAGTGGATGTACTAGGCATACAACAAGCCACTTCACCTCTAGATGTCCCCACATCTTACACACTGTACCTTTAAATGAATATAATTATGCATTATGTTTTCCATAGGTTGTTGTTTTCGGTGACACCAGTGGCAGTGCAGGGTCATACAGTGCGAGTGAGCTTCAATCAAATCAAAAGAATTACTTTTTTTTTTACATGTCAATATTATGTTATTGTATTATGGTCTGTTTTTTCATGATGGTCAAAGTATTCGTTTATTGTCCGACACCATCATTGTTGCATTATTCACATTGACCCCCCAGTTTCAGTGTTCAGTGTTGGTGTAGTTCCTGAGTTTCACCACAAGGTGGAGTTTATGATTTTTGAGCACCAGCTGTCAGAAGTCAATAGAGTGTGGTGCAGAGGAGTGAGTGTGATGGAAAGATAGAAAACCTGAAAAAATAGTGCCTCCTGCCACTGGGTGTCACCATAGAGCAAAAAAAAAACACTCAACACATTTGAGAAATATCATAATAGGTCTCCTTTAAAGGTGCAGGGTGTAAGATTTAGTGACCTCTACAGGGGAAGTTGCATGTTGTATCAATCACATCACACTCATGCAGGGGAACCTATGGTCGACTTCAGTCGTCATCAAAACTCAAATGACATTTAGTACGTCCACTCTGGGCTACTGTACAAACATGGCGGCCCACTCCTCATGTAAATATAGATTAACCGGCTCATTTAAGGGTAATGGGGGGGGGGACCTAAGACAGTGAAGTGATCGTAAATGCCTAAAAATGTCAGTATGTCATTGTTTTGTAACGTTTCAGTAGCAAAGACAACCAAAATCGGACACACTGCACCTTTAAGTTGTGGTTACAGGTGAAACAAACCTGTGGACGGAGACACACGGAGGCTTGAAGAACATGGAGGGGTCGGTGTTCAGCTCCTTGGCCACGTCCACACACGTCTCCCTGGGCATGCACTGAGTCCTCTGCCACTCCTCATCGATGGCTGCAGAGCACAACACTGGCCGTCAACAAGCGTCGGCGCCAATCCACTCAAACATGCCCCCCGGCGCCGCACATCTGCGCTGCCGTCCCACCTTTGAGGATCTCCAGGCTGTAGGACTCGGCGGCGTAGCGCGTGGAGCGGTGCGACCCTCCCGAGGGCGGCGAGGAGAGCGTCTCCGGCTGCTGCAGCCGCAGGCGACACTTCCACAACTTCCAGTCGGGGAAATCGGCCAGACGCAGCAACTCGTCCAGACTGGAGGCCGAGCGCACCTTTCTCTCCCACTGCCTCATCACCTGCAGGGGGCGCAGTCGCACACAACCCGTCGCATCGCACTCAGCTGTAACACATTTCATTTTGAAAGTCACCATGTTTGGGGGGGTTTTGGGGGTGGGGGGGGGGGGGGGGGGGGGGGTTTTCGGGGGTTTTTGGGGGGGGGGGTTGGGAGTTTCGCGTCGTTGTCCAGAACTATGGCTCGTGCACATAGCATTCTTAACTGGCCCACAACCAATTCTAAAATTATATTGGAATGTGGCCCACTCAGGGCTCTGCAAAACTCTCATATAGTTCTGATGACACATGTGCAGAGTATAAACCGCTTGCATCCACTCAGTAGAATAACACACAAT
>JAFBJT010106258.1:26366-47725 GCA_016785325.1 Chascanopsetta lugubris
CGCTGCTACATGCTAGCTAAACACAGTGGCTCGTGTGCGTGAATTCATTCGACCGTGGAGGAGCCAGGTGCTTTTGTATAAGTGTCATTTCATGGGGATACACCTCGAAAACGAAGGCGACATTCCATCACAGAGGGGCCCCGATATAAGTCTCGATAAACACATGTGTGTCACATCTGGGCTGGGTTGTTTGTAGCCGCAACATCTGGCTGAGATGAGCTAGCTGGCTCACAGCAGGATGCTATTAACTCGTTAGCTCGGCAGGTGGGCGACTTTCCACTCGGAGAGCGGTCCACACGTATGTGACGAACACAAGCGTAGCTTGTTAGAATTCGAGTCAGTTGGCTAATGCTACCAACCGACTTTGGCTAGCCCACACGTCAAGGCTACACATCTGCAGCCACTGCAGCCAATTTGACTCATGCTAGCTAGCATGTAGCAGCAGGTCCACAGCTTGACAGGTGGGCACCTAACAACAGTGACAATAGTCAAACAAGCTACTGGTAATGTTTTATTTTCTGGTGCGCGAGGGTAAACGCGCGACTCATCAGGCGGGACACATCTGGATTGGACTGTTTGTAGCTACTGCTGCTAGCTGGCAACATGCTAGCTAACCTGTAGCAGCAGGCAAAATATTTATCTGGTTAGAAACTGGAGCAGTGACAACAATGACATTCATCATAACTAGAGGTAAAGAGATATTCTGGGGGGTGGGGGGAGTGAAGTGGCTGCACGGGTATGATTATGGTTCACGTTTGAGCTGCTGCTAGCTAGCTGTTTTTAGCTAGCTCAAATATTGAGTGGGCTAACAATCAGATACTTACCTGGTCGACTATTATCAAACACACTAAACAAGACATCGGAAAACCCCTCGATCCTGAGATTTCTCCGTTGCTGTGTTTCTGTCCTCAGGTGTTCAACAAACGGACCTTCACCAAAAACTACCTGGTTCAGAATCTGGTTGCCAAACTGGACGACCTGGACTGTCTGGGCTCCGGTGCCTCGCCGCCCCAGTCCCTGAAGATAGAGGGGAAGTGTGACCAACATGGCGAAGAGCTGAAACTCTACTGTCGGACTGACAAGAGGCCCATCTGTGTCGTGTGCCGGGAATCCAGAGCACACAGGTTGGTCATCAGTATATGGGTTTATTATTATTATTATTATTATTATTATTATTATTATTATTGTTGTTGTGATCGTTATTGTTGTCATTATTATTTAGTCGGTTTCACGCTGTTTCCATCACTCTCTAGGTCATGAGGAGATGTTGTGGTGACACACAGTCTAGCCTGATGGTGGTTGCCATGGCAGCCAAGGCTATAGCCCTGATATGAGTCAAACACAGATTGCAGTGTGTAAATGGCGCCCGATGCCCATCAGGGTCATGAGACAGAGAAAGGACGATTTTAACATATTTACAGGATCTGTATCCAATAGAATCGCCTCCGAAGCCGTCGCCCACTCAGATGCACCGTGTCCTTATATGGACTTGAAAGTGTAACACCCTGCGAGGACGAAGACCTTCAGCCTACGCCAGTAAACATCAATGCAGTGATGGAAGCAGTGCGTTAGAAGACTTCAGGAACCTTGTTTTCATGGAGAGCGAAATCCAAAGTGTGGGTGAATGAAAACACGACTTGCGACACATTTTGCAGCGAAATCTAAGTAGTTGTTCCTCTGTTTTTGCCTCAGGCACCATGAAGTGGCACCGGTGCCAGAAGTTGCAAATGAAATGAAGGTAAGTTGGGAACGAAACCACGACCTTTAATTGAATAATAAAAAACTAAAAATTTCATGCCATGTTCTGATTTCCATTTTTGTGTGTTTTTTTACAGATGGAGCTAAAACGGAGGCTCATGGAGCTCAACTGGGAGAAGTTGCATTGTGAGGAAGTTATGACGGCCGAGGCACTGAACAAAGATGAGGCAGTGGTATTGATCTGATATTATTTATTTTCTGGAACTTAACTTCTGGCAAACTGTATAGATTCCCATCATCTTCATCATTAAGTCCACCCTTCCCCTCTGACCCCGTTCTCCAAAGCTAAATAAACGTCGACTGAAGGAGAAGATCGAAACGGACGTCGGGGCCCTGGTCCAGTTCTTGCTGGACGAGCGAGACTCGCTGCTCGAGGGCCTGGATGACGAGGAAGACGCCACCGTGTCCCTGCTGGACGACAACCTGAAGACGGTGGAGAAGGAGGCGGACGCGCTGGACAAACTCATCGCCGACATCCACACTCACATCAGTGGGAAGACCAGCTTTCAGGTGCGAGCCAGTGTTTCACTAAGCTCCGCCCGACTCTGACCGTGATGTAAACAAAACTCTCCTGTGCATCAAGCACTGACCCAAGTGTGTTTCCTTCCCCCAGAGCCTTGCTGATACATGGGACGAGTAAGTCACTTAACCCTTGATCAATACGTTTTTTTTTTATTTATTTATTGAGATGGATAAATAATATATAATACCTTTTTGACATTAAACACAGAGTCTCCCCCCTCACAGAGTCATCCACCGTAAATGCCCCCCTCCCCCTGAGACCCTGGGTGTGTACACTGGATATCCAAACTACTCGGGGCCCATCCAGATCATTCTGTGGAAGAAGATGATGCACGTGTTGCACACCAGTGAGTTTCCTCTAGAGTTAATACTCAAGATTTTCCATTAAAGGTGCAGTGTGTACGATTTCTCTTTTTTTTTTCCCCACAAAATATTACATAACAATTCTGTGCCGACGTTGTCATGAATTTAGAATCACCTCAATGTATTATTTCTACCCATTACCTTCAAATGAGCCCATCGATGTATATTTACATGAGGAGGGGGTCCTCTCTACGGGGGCCGCCATGTTTTTTTCAGTAGTAAAAGTGGACGTACTAAATTTCTTTTGGGTTTTTAAAGACAACTAAAGTCTAACACAGGTTCCCCTGTATGTTCAGAAGGGTGAGGGTGGATGGATACAACTTCACCTCTAGATGTCACCAAATCGTACACGCTGCACCTTCTTGTTTGAGGTGAATTGAAAGCACGTGCGTCTGTCTCTCCGCGCAGTGCCTCAGAACCTCACCCTGGACCCGGACACGGCCCACCCGTACCTGATCATCTCCGACTTCGACACCAAAGTGGAGGAAGGCCACGTCCGCAACCAGGAGCCCGACACGCCCGGCCGCTTCACCCGCTTCTGCGGCGTCCTGGCCATCGCCCAGTACTCCACCGGCCAGCACTACTGGGAGGTGGACGTGCGGGACAAAGGCGTGTGGTACCTGGGCGTCACCACGCAGGGCAGCAACCGCAAGGGCTTCGTCAGCCTCACGCCCTCGGCCGGATACTGGAGCCTGTGCCTGCAGGACCGGCTGTACGCCAACGAGGAGGACGGCCGCCACCCGGTGGCCGACTACTTTGACTCGCCGCGCGTGGGCCTCTACCTGGACTACGACAAGGGCCGCCTCAGCTTCTACGACGCCGTCACCATGAAGAGACTCTACATGTTCGACACCTGCTTCGAGGAGGCGGTCAGCCCCTTCTTCAGCCCGGGGAAGAACGACCCGGGCAGCCGGCTGCAGATCTGCCACTACTACTGAGACGGGGGCGGAGGGGGGGGGGGGGGGGGGGGGGCGGGGGCGGAGGGGGGGGGGAGGGGCGGGGGAGAGAGAGGGGGGCTTCAACGTGAAGTGTGCCGACTCTTCGCATGCCCGTGTTTCCAGATGTGCTGTTGGCAAGGTTCAGACTTTTTGTAGACACACACTGTAGGCCCATAAGCCCCCCCCCCCATGACGACTGTTGCCGGGGGGGGGGGGGGGGGGGGGTGGGGGGGGGGGGGGGGGGGGGGGGTTGGGAGAGGTGCTTTGTTGTCTATCACTGTGTCTGCTGGGATGCAGACGCCTCTGATGCTCCTGACCATTGGAGCTCCCGTGTACATACACTTGTGTGTGCCCTGTTGTTTTTGAGAGGCGGGGTTAAGCCTTAAAAGTTAAAGCGCTGACTCATCACGTCCGTGACTCGGTTAAGATTCCCGCGTTAACCCTCGACTAAAGGACGCTCGGCGCGGAGCGACATTCCGGTGGCTGGGCTTTATCAGCGTGTACAATCCCAGCTCTCAGACAGGCTCAGGTTTCTTTCTTTTTTGGGGGGGGGGGCTGGGGATTTGAACTCTCCTCTAGATCATTTTATCTTTTTAATATCTATATTTTAGTTTTTAACGACGCTCTACTTCTTGGGGACTGTTGAGAACCGTCTCTACTGAAACTCTTTGGTCACATTTTTTGTGAGCTCGTCGTTCCGACGACACTTTCTGACGCCAACGCGTAAATGTTCTATTTTATCCTTCGCTAATGTAGTTGATCAGCTACATTGGCCCCTTGCGTGTGTCGATGGTTGAACCTGTAGATGTGTTTTACTGCGTAAAGACATTGCATCATTGCATCACATCATTTGTTTTATATTCTATTAAAAAAGTCCTTGAACTGTTTTGACGAGTCGGCCATTTTCCTCAACTTGAATGTATAAACACGCATACTGGACTGGTGTATAAATATTTGTCCCTTCTTCAACGTGCATCGTTCTACATATCTTCTCACTGGTGTGGTTCCCCTGCAGTCTGCCAAATGATGCTGCCAATGTTTTTATTTTTTTTTATTATTTCGGGGCATTTCTACCCTATCATTTAATACCTGTACCTACATTTGGTTGTTTTTAAAATGTCTTAAACAAGTGACATAAAAATGATCTTGTTATTCATGTGTCCTGTTTTCTTTTCCTTTTGTTTCCTATGAGATTCAAACCCTCAACCTTTATGAGTTCAGCTAAGAGAAATTAAATTCTTATGACAAGGATGAAAGATGACATGCTGTTTTGGAGTCTATTTTTATAATAAATGTAGGAATGATTGTTTTCACTACCCTAGAATGAACCTTTGTTTATACCAGAATCTGGAGGCGGCCATGTTGGACCACCACGTTTCTACAGTGGCCCAGAATGGACAAACATTACACCTACTTAGTTTTCATAACACCTGAGGGCTCAGACAGCTTCTCCCACAGAATAGTGGAGATGAGTGTACACAATACAAGTACATCAAGATGTCTCATATTGGGGAAGAAAATGTAGAATCGAACCCATGACCTTCTGATCAAAGTAGTGACACTAACCACTTGGCTACAGCTTCCGCATGAGTGACCACCAACAATACAATTTAATCAACACTTACATTCATACATATAAGTGATCGTACCACTAGTATTTAATATTAGACACCTGATACATTATGGAAAATGATGCTTAAGTTCTGGATGTTTATTTATTTCAGACAGGAATCGAACCTGTGATCTAACTGGGAGGTAACTCCTTCATATGTCGATGAGGTCATTTGGACACGGAGGTGAGTGAGCGTTTGCTGCCTCGATGTTATTTTCTCCGAAGTGTAAAAGAACTCAAAGGCACCGGGAGCTGAAGTCAACATGGCTGCATGACTGAAAGAGTTTGAAACGAAGGCTCCTCACACGGCGGCTGGTGGTAGTACTCTTTAATATTTACAGTCAAACCTTTGCCGTGGTTACATGGTGATTACTTCTGTGTAAGACTGGCCTCTCGTACTTTACAGCAGGGTTACACAACATGATGCACTGTAAAAAAAAAAAAAAGAATCAAAGGAAAAATACTATTGCTGGACCAACTTTAAAAAAAAGGGTTCAAATGATGAGGTAACTCCTCCATTCCAATTAAAGCCAAGAGGCTCAACTCATGAACTACAATTTGAATACATTGGGAGTGATCACTGTTTTTAAGCGGGTAAACAACTGTATTTCCCCTGTGACCGTGCGCCTCGGTAGAAACGAGACGGTGAGAGACCAGCCGACATAAAACACCGTTCCCCCATGAAGAGGAAAAAACAGACGGGAAACAAACGGAGCAGAGATGAACCAAGAGTCCACACCTCAGTTCTCGACACAGGTGGTCAAAACATCGCGTGTCCGCTGGTGTCAGAGTCAGAAAAATAAAACCTTTTTCAAACTTGGCAACAAAGCAACGATGGGAGGTGACGAAGGTGCCGGAGTCCGACGGTGAAACGCGGTTCGTGTTGTGACGAAGGGAACGAGAGGCCGAGGCAGAATATCGGACAAACTCCAGAAGTCTGAGGACCGTGGTGGTTTTGGCGCGAGACGTTCATCAGCCCAGGGAAAGGAAACCCTTCGATCTGTCCACGCTAAACAAAGATGGACGACACGGTGAGACGAGGGTGGAGCCAGAATGGTCTCCACCGCCCCCCGGTGGCTGGTTAGGACCGGGCAGGAAATTAAAACCTCAAAGTGCATGTTAAAAAATTTGGCACTTCATCTTCGGAATGGCCGGGGGAAAGTGATGCCAAAGTGTCTCTGCTGCCCCCTGCAGGCTGGCTGTGGAGTTGCACGGTAGGGTGGGACCCAGCTCCAACATAATCAATAACACATACGATCAAATCCGGTTAAGTACCTGTTCAATTCCATTTCCTCCAAAATGGAGAACGCAAGTTTTCTCTATTGCCCCCTGGTGGATGGCTGAAGATCAGCACATACACCACCATCCATGCCAGTTGGTTGGATTAAAGCAAAAGGTACTCAACAAAATATTCCTTCGTTCCTCTGAAAATTGAAGCAAAATCGTCTGAATGCCCCCCGGTGGCCGACGTCCATCTTTGTTTACACTCTGTGTGTTTAAATGGGATGTGAACTCGTTTGTTTGATTTTTCTGTGAGGCGGCATGAAAACAGAACGAGCGCTGGGAGGCCGACGGCGTATGTACAACAAGGTTTTGGCAAAGAGGAGACGGCTCAAACCGCAGCCATTAGAAAAATAATTTGTAGAACAAATGATGTAGAAAAGAAAATGAAAAATAAATTAAATACTTTGAAGTGAAAAAGAAATATAACACAGCAAAAAAAAAAAATAAAAAAAAATAAAAAAAGAGAAAACGCCTACACACCACTGTTCCATTCATGTTTGCAGGAGTTGGCTACTACTTGGCAAGACATTCTAGTGTGTTAGTATTTGATATTCTCCAGTGCTGGATTCCTTGATGCACTAAGTAGGTTATAGAGTGGCTAACATGGACATCAAATCCATAAGTATATAATATATATATTTATATATACACCTAAATATGCATATTTACAACGATGTCAGGTTGTAGACGTGAGCAGGGAAAAGTGCATTAATCAGCCGGGTCGGATCCGAGAAGGTCGTTTTGGTTTGTCGAAGAAAAAAGAGGAGTCGGCATGAAAACCTGTCACCTGTTGTGCTTCTGTATGCTTCTCTTTGGATACACAAACAACAACAACAACAACAACAACAAGAAGAAGAAGAAAAAAAAACCCTTGCATATACATGTCGATAACAAAGGATGATAAGGTGCAGAATGAGCAGAAGAGAGTTCAACACATTCCTGTGTGAGTGATGAGGCGCCGCCTCCTCTCCCAGACGGAGGAGCTCAGCAACCAAGTCCTAATATTAGTGAATAGGTTTAATATTCATATGTTTAATATAAGGGAGAAGCTCGACACGCTCGGGTAAAACACTCAGAATCTGTTCTCATGAAACATTCTTTTCTTTCTTCTGTCACTTCAGAGTAAAGTTACGATCTTTCTCCTCCAGTCAAATTTAAATATTTGAAATTTCATTTGATTGTTGATTTGTGAAGTTGCACTCGCGCAACTTTTGTCTCTTGTTGAATAATCGATTTGTTATTTGAAGTTTTAGATTTATTTATTTATTGATAAACTATCAACTTTTTTTTTTAAATTATTTCTTGTGGAAGCACCTAATTTTGTCATTTATTCCTGAAAATTACAATTCATTTTCTCTAATATTATCTATATTTAACTTTATTTTGGTTAATCAAAACAAATGTAGACTTGTAAATGTACAAAGTTTATTTCTAGTTTAATTCTAGTGAGCGAGGAATATTTCCTCCTGATAAAAACAAATGTATTCTTTAGAATCTCATTACTTTTAATTTTTGAAAGGTCATTTTTTCCTTGTAATATTGCGCCTTTATTCTGAAAACCTCCCGTATTTCCCTCCTACCCTCCATGACTGTTTGTTTCATTCTTTAGTTCCTTGTGAATTGTCTTATTTATTCCTTTTGAATTTGTATCACTTTTTTAAATAATATTATTTTAAAAAAATGCTATTAATCATTTCATTTTACCCAAATAATCTATAAAGAGAGAATTTCATAATATTTTTGGGATACTTGGCTAATTTGGTCTTTGAAATGTTTTCCTAAATATTTTAACTTTGGATTTTTGCTGTTTTTTTTATCTAAATATATTTTCCTCAGATTTCTTTATTTCAAATTTGAATATCAATTCTTGAAAAATTAGCCCCAGATGAAATGTCAAAGGAAATGAACCGGTAGAATCAGGGTCTCAGCTGTGTCCACAGTGTGTGTGTGTGTGTGTGTGTGTGTCTGAGCAGTAGCAGCAGTGTTGCTGTGGCTCCTCCCCCTCCCCCCCCCCCCCTCACTGCAGATATCTGTAAACCTTGAAGCAGTGGTTCCCAGAGTCGGCGACGGCCACGTGTCCGTCTGAGGTGAGGGCCAGGCCCTGGGGTCCGTACAGGGGGTCCGCTGATGTGTTGATGTACGATAAGAAGGAGCCGGTGCTGTCGAACACCTGGGGCAGCACAACAACAACAACAACAAATAAACAACCTTTGTTAAAGGTGCAGTGCGTAAGATTAAAAAATAAATAAATAAATAAAGAGAGAGAGAGAGTGAACCTGTATTCTGCTGTTTCCCCAGTCGGCGACGATGATGTTCCCGTTGGCGTCCACAGCCACTCCGGTGGGAGCGTTGAACTGACCGTTCCCTTCACCGTGGGAACCGAACTTGAAGAGGAACTCTCCGTCTGCGCTGTAAACCTGAGACAGAGAGGATTCCTTTAAATCAGGAGCTTCGATTCATGGGGGAGAAATCACTCCACTCTGACATCGTTACTTGACTCGTTCTTGTAAATTTACAATTTGATTTTTCTAAAATGAATTTTTCAGTTTTGAAATCTGAAAACTCAATTTTATCCTTATTTTATTTTTCTTGTTGTAAGAACACACTTTTGGAGGTTTTCATTTTATTCAAGTAAACACTTCTCTTGTAAATAAGTGACTTAATTCTATCAAATTTTTGAGAAATGTGAGATTTTAAAGTGTCGTTTTCTCCTGATCCTCGTGTAAATACATAAAGCTCTCACCTTCACAGAGTGATTGTGAAAATCAGTGACGATAATTTCATTCTTGTTGTTGACGGCGACAAAGTGTGGACCTGCACGAAGAGAGAAACAGATCCGGGGTGAGTTTTCTGACGCTGGAGCAGATTTATGAGTTTTTGGATTCTTTGATTGTTAGTAACAACATTTAAGTTTTTGTCTGAAGCTGAAATTTCATTTTCCACTCTGGTTTCATCGGACGATTTGCTGATCAGACTTTTCAGGAGAATTTAAAGTGCTACATTTTATGCAGTAGATAAACTTCAGTTACACATTTTTCGTTAAAATAAATGAATAAATAAAGATGATGAAAAACACTATAATAATAAATGGAATCTGGATTAAACAGAAAAGGCCATGGCTCTTTAGATTTAGACCTTTGGAAATAAAAGAACATTTAAATATTGCTGAACAAAAAATTGATGAATAAAAAACAATTCCAAAACTGAATTAAATTTAGAATTTATTCATAGTTCATTTGTAAAATTTGTCATAGTGATGATGTCATTTATTCTATTTAGATATATACTTTCTATTCTCAATTAAAAAATAATAGATTCCGACAACATAGAAAAATGATGAAAAGTCAACCTGAGGTGTTTAATGTTGTTTAAAAAGTATATCACACCTTTTCCACCTGATGTAAACACTATGAAAGGTTTATATTGGGTAATCGAACCGTTCATTAATCAACCATCAGATCTAAATTCCAAGCGGAACCATGTTATATGGATCTATAACTCTATGAGCACTGACTGAGGGAACAGCGGTTAGAGGTCCGAGCAGTAAACAACAACAAAAACAACAACAACAACAACAACAACAACACACTGGATTGTTGACACAAACAAACACGATGCACGATGTCATAATATTGTAATAGCACGTGATTATTACAATGGCGGCAGGTTCTCGGTGTGTCGATCTGGATCTGGACACGGAATCGGGGGGTCGGGGGGGTCGGGGGGTTAGACACTGCACTGAGGGATTAAAGGTCTGAGCAAGGCCACACTGACCGAGTACTTACTGAACACTGAGCCCGACTTATTATAGAGTGGACCCAGTTTGTCTGAATCGAGCAAAACAAGAACACAAAGAAGAGGAAGAGGAGGAGGAAGAAGAAAGAAAAACAATAAGAGGTCGTTAGAGGTGAAGGAAAATGAAGAATAAATAAATAAATGAATGAATGAAGCAGAGATGGGTGGTGGGCAGAGAAATGAGGGGGAGGCGGTGGCTCCACGCGCCACCTGCTGGTTCAAATACAAAAACACAGCTCATCTAAAAATGTCCCTTTAGTCCAAATTATATTGGACGTGATCTGAGCCTGAGTCGTCTGAATGAATCTCATCCTCACCTGTTGTTTAAAGTCTTATCTCATCTGGTTCTATTTAATCTGCGTCTGAATTTATCGTTCAATCTCGTTTCATTGTCATTATTCAAACTAAATCTTTGTTTTTCATCTCACTTCGCATTGAGTCATCAAACTTATTCTTCACTAATCACACTTTTCTCCTCTTAACTTCTTTCCTCGACTCTTTTACCTTCATTTATTAAATCTCAGACTATCTGTACTTTCCTTATTCATTTGAAGTTCATCTCATGAATCTACTACATCCCATCTCGTCTGCAATGGATCTTTAATCTTCATCGATTGGATCTTTACGGAGTTTTTTAGCCTCTGCGCGTGAACTCCGTGTAGTCCCCTCGGCCGGCAGCAGGGGGCGGTGTGACGCGGTGTCGCCTGCGGAGGAGCTGTCCTCCTCCTCTCCTCCTCCTCTCACCTGCAAACTGTCGGTCTGACGTCCCTCTGCCTCCGAACTTGGTCACCAGCTTCCCGTTGGACTGGAAGATGAAGACGCAGCAGGCCTTGTTGTCCACGGTGATGATGTGTCCGTTCTTGTCCACGGCCACGCCCTTCGGCCCCATGAGCCGCCCGGCTCCGATCTTATTCTGAGGTTTCATGTAGAGTTTCATTCGTTTGGTTTCATCAAAGAAAAGAACCCCCCCCCCCCCCCCCCAAGATTCCCCTGTTAGAGCAAAGTGAAAACCTACGACGTGAACCGACCTTGAATTTGCCGTCGGAGGAGAAAATGCTGACCCATCGATTATCGTAGTCGGCCACCACGATGTCCCCGTTCATGTCCACGGTGACGCCCGTCGGTCGCTGCAGTTGCCCCGGCGACCGACCTCTGACCCCGAAGCGCATTTTGAACTGTCCATCGTTGGAGAAAACCTGTGTTTGGATCCATCGTAGATCAGATCAGTAGCTGTATTTCTCTGGTGTGTGTGTGTGTGTGTGTGTGTGTGTGTGTGTGTGTCCGACCTGTATACACTGGTTGTTGCTGTCGGCCACCACCACCCTGCCGTTACTGGAGGCCGAGATGCCCTGCAGGTTGGTGAACTCTCCCTTCTCTCTGCCGCGCGAGCCTGGACGTTCAAAGGACCCAGATTATCACGTCATCCTCATTAAAGGGGCAATGTGTCGTTTTTTGTGAACATTGTGAACATGATTTCTCAAACACACTCCAAGCGAATGCCTTTGAATCTGGCAACAAAAATATTCTCTTCAATGTACAGATGAGTTCTGGCTGTCAGAGGTCAAAGGTTAAGGCCACAGTGACCTCATCACCTGTTTTTGTTACCTTGTGAACACAATACATCTAAAGCGCTACAAGGGAATCCCTTCAATCTCAGCCAAAATATTCTCCTGAATCCACGAATGAGTTGATAAAAAAATTGTCTGTCAGAGGTCAAAGGTTAAGGCCACAGTGACCTCACCACCTGTTTTTGTTTACCTTGTGAACACGACATCTCAACAGCACTTTGAGGAAATCCTTTTCAATTTGGCAAAGTTCATTTATTGAATGAGCAGAAGATTTCAAGTGAACGTGGAAACGAGCCCGAAATCCCACTCATCGAAAGCGGCTCAAACTCCCAAAGTGCCCGTCTGCAGTACCACTCCCTGACACCGGGGGTGGGTCACGCCTCGCTCTTACCCACTCTGTAGATGAGCTCGTCCTCGATGGGGTTCTCCTTCTTCTTGGTGGTGCTGTACATGCTGGAGGGCCGTCTCACCGCCTTCTGCCGGATGTGTCCCCCCGTGCCGCTCGGCGACTTCACGCGCCTCTTCACGTCGTCGGGCGACGGCGGGACGTCCGAGGGCTTGACGGCGCGCAGGCGGAAGGGGCTGCCGCGAATGGGCTGACCGTACAGCATCAGGGAGAAGGCGTACTCGCCCTCGGAGCGCAGCGTGTAGCCCACCTCGTACGTCCCGTTCTTGTTGTCCGTTATCTCCGTCTCGGCGCCGCGGCTCCCGTCGGCCGAGGCGATCTCGGCTTTCAGGACGGCGTTTCCCGTCCGCACCAGCTCGCCGTCCTGACGGATCGAGGTCAACGACTCAATTTTAGAGGGGAGAGGGAGAGAAAAGAAAGCGGCAACAAATTGGGAATTGTGAGAAATTGCCTGGTGTACCTTGTCTTTGGTCGTCACGGTAACCGTGTGGTGCTGGCCGGTGGCGGCGTGGCGGAGGCCCTCCCCCGTGGCGACGGAGGTGTGGGCCACAGCGGCGGTGGTGAGGAGGACACCCAGGTTCTGGATGGAGCGACGCAGACCTTCAGTCTCCACCTGGAGCAATATGACATTTTAAAAATCTATTCTTAAAGGGGCATTATGTTGTTTTGTTTTTTTGTTTTTTTTGTACCTTAAAATATGTTTAAAAATAACATCGTTTTAACGTCAAAATAAAGATGTCGATACCGCTTTCGCACCACTAGAGTGAGTTGTGAGCCACAACAGCTCATTTGGAGCGAGGTGAAAATGACAGACTGCCCCTTTAAAGTCACGTGAGGGGGTGCGAGGCCGCGCTTGGTACCTGACAGTCCAGGTGCGCGTTCTGATGCGGCCGCTCGGGGAAGTCGTGTCGGGCCAACGCCGTCACCCGCTCGCTCATCTGCTTCTGAACCAGCAGCACCTGAGCGGTCAGACATGTTGAAGGATATGGGTTCGCATCCCGGTGACAGGCACCTGACCTGTGACCCCCCCCCCCCCCCCCCCCCCCGCTGCCCCCCTGTTCCCTCGCGCGCGCGCCCGCGGGCCCGCGCCTCTCAGCGCCTGCTCCGTGAAGCTGCAGCTGCTCTGGATGTGATCCTTCCCCTGCAGGAGGGACGAGAGCTGGGCCTGAAGCACCTGCGCAGAACAACAGAGTAGAACATGATAGAATAGAATGTGATAGGGTAGAATATGATAGGGTAGAATATGATAGGGTAGAATGTGATAGGGTAGAATATGATAGGGTAGAATGTGATAGGGTAGAATATGATAGGGTAGAATATGATCGGGTAGAATATGATAGGGTAGAATATGATAGGGTAGAATATGATAGAGTAGAATATGATCGGGTAGAATATGATAGGGTAGAATGTGATCGGGTAGAATATGATCGGGTAGAATATGATAGGGTAGAATGTGATCGGGTAGAATATGATCGGGTAGAATAAAATTGAATTGGACAGAGTAGAATAGAATAGAGTAGAATCAAATAGAATAGAGTAGAATAATATAAAGTAGAATCATATAGGATAGAATAGAATAGAGTAGAATCAAATAGAACAGAACAGAGCAGAATCAAATAGAATAGAGTAGAATCAAATAGAGTAGAATCATATAGAATACAGTAGAATCAAATAGAGTAGAATCAAACAGAATAAAATAAAATAGAATCAAATAGAATAGAACAAAGTAGAATAAATAGAATAGAACAGAGTAGAGTAGAGCACAGAGCAGGTAGAACGTGGCGTCCACCGACCTTCTGCTTGGTGGTGCAGATGTTCTCCAGGTCGGTGACCAGAGCGGCTTTGCGCTGACTCAGCGCTCGCTCCAGATCCTCGAAGGTGCCGGTGATTTCAGCCACGGCCGCGCTCTTCCGCTCGTTCAGCTGCCGAGAGATTTCAGACACCAGCTCGATGGCGGCGCTGAGCTGAGGAAGCCTGAGGGACGATGGTGATGAAGATGGTGGTGATGATGATGATGATGGTGAAGATGATGATGATGATGATTATGATGATGTTGGTGAAGATGATGATGATGATGGAGGTGATGATGATGATGATGATGGTGAAGATGATGATGATGATTATGATGATGATGGAGGTGATGATGATGGTAATGATGATGATGATGATGATGAAGATGGTGATGGAGGTGATGATGATGATGATGATGATTATGATGATGAAGGAGGTGATGATGATGGTAATGATGATGATGAAGATGATGTTGATGAAGGTGATGATGATGATGAAGATGAAGGTGATGAGGATGAAGATGATGATGAAGATGAAGGTGGTGATGATGATGAAGAAGATGTTGATGAAGGTGATGATGATGATGAAGGTGAGGATGATGAGAAGGGGGGGCATTGTGGGCCACAGCGGCGGTGGTGAGGAGGACACCCAGGTTCTGGATGGAGCGACGCAGACCTTCAGTCTCCACCTGGAGCAATATGACATTTTAAAAATCTATTCTTAAAGGGGCATTATGTTGTTTTGTTTTTTTGTTTTTTTTGTACCTTAAAATATGTTTAAAAATAACATCGTTTTAACGTCAAAATAAAGATGTCGATACCGCTTTCGCACCACTAGAGTGAGTTGTGAGCCACAACAGCTCATTTGGAGCGAGGTGAAAATGACAGACTGCCCCTTTAAAGTCACGTGAGGGGGTGCGAGGCCGCGCTTGGTACCTGACAGTCCAGATGCGCGTTCTGATGCGGCCGCTCGGGGAAGTCGTGTCGGGCCAACGCCGTCACCCGCTCGCTCATCTGCTTCTGAACCAGCAGCACCTGAGCGGTCAGACACGTTGAAGGATATGGGTTCGCATCCCGGTGACAGGCACCGGACCTGTGACCCCCGACACCCCCCCCCCCCGCGTTAGCTCGATGTTACCTCGGTGGCGCTGCCGTGGCTCAGCGCCTGCTCCGTGAAGCTGCAGCTGCTCTGGATGTGATCCTTCCCCTGCAGGAGGGACGAGAGCTGGGCCTGAAGCACCTGCGCAGAACAACAGGGTAGAACATGATAGAATAGAATGAGATAGGGTAGAATATGATAGGGTAGAATATGATAGGGTAGAATAAAATGGAATTGGACAGAGTAGAATAGAATAGAGTAGAGTAGAATCAAATAGAAGAGAATGGAGTAGAATCAAATAGAATAGAGTAGAATAATATAAAGTAGAATCATATAGGATAGAATAGAATAGAGTAGAATCAAATAAAACAGAACAGAGCAGAATCAAATAGAATAGAGTAGAATCAAACAGAATAGAGTAGAATCAAATAGAGTAGAATCATATAGAATACAGTAGAATCAAATAGAGTAGAATCAAATAGAGTAGAATCAAATAGAGTAGAATCATATAGAATACAGTAGAATCAAATAGAATAAAATCAAATAGAATCAAATAGAATAGAACAAAGTAGAATAAATAGAATAGAACAGAGTAGAGTAGAGCACAGAGCAGGTAGAACGTGGCGTCCACCGACCTTCTGCTTGGTGGTGCAGATGTTCTCCAGGTCGGTGACCAGAGCGGCTTTGCGCTGACTCAGCGCTCGCTCCAGATCCTCGAAGGTGCCGGTGATTTCAGCCACGGCCGCGCTCTTCCGCTCGTTCAGCTGCCGAGAGATTTCAGACACCAGCTCGATGGCGGCGCTGAGCTGAGGAAGCCTGGGGGACGATGGTGATGAAGATGGTGGTGATGATGATGAAGATGGTGAAGATGATGAGGATGATGGTGAAGATGATGATGATGGAGGTGATGATGATGATGATGATGATGAAGATGGTGATGGAGGTGATGATGATGATGATGATGATTATGATGATGAAGGAGGTGATGATGATGGTAATGATGATGATGATGATGATGAAGATGATGATGGAGGTGATGATGATGATGAAGATGATGATGGAGGTGATGATGATGATGATGAAGATGATGATGGAGGTGATGATGATGGTAATGATGATGATGATGATGGTGAAGAAGGTGATGATGGTGATGATGATGATAATTATGATGATGAAGATGGTGATGATGATGATGATTATGATGGTGAAGATGGTGATGATGATGATGATGGCGAAGAAGAAGAAGATGATAATAATAATATTATTACAACAAAGATGATGCTAAACTTTTTAACATCATCATAATTACCGCAGTTCAATCTTACACACTGGACCTTTAAAGAGATTCAAATCACGACGAAGACAAACGGGACAGAGTCTTGACGAGGCGATAAAACGACATCCCATAATACAGGAGACGTCCCCCGACGGTGACGACAGCAGGCTCCGACACTCTTCACGCTCACTAACGGTCTCACTCCTGCCGATGCTGCGCGCGGGTGAGTGGCTCCGCCCCCTCACCTGCTGTGGATGGCGTCCAGCTGCGTCTTCAGCGCCGCCTTGTGCTGCTCCACCACGTCCCTCAGAGGCACGGTCACGTGCTCCCTGTGCTCGGCCTCCGTGCACTCCAGACACATGGCCGTCTCGCAGGACTCGCAGTAGAACTCCATCACCTGCAGGGGGAGACAAACCAATGAGTCTTTGGCATGGACGTATGATTGATTTGAATATGAGGCGCCGACCCACCTTGCCCTCGTGGTTGGGGCAGCAGAGCGGTTTCCCGGCGGCGGCGGCGCTCACAGACTCCAGCACGCTGCAGGCCTCGGGTCTCGAACACTCGGGGTCTCGCTGAAGAACCTGGGGGAGAAGGTTTGGAATGGAATGACATCATTATGCAGATTTTTTATTTGAAATGTGTATCATCACTGGAATATATGAACTGTTTTCACAGTTTCACCTTTTCACGAACCTGATCAACAAATATCTTTCACGGTGAAACTGCATCGTCAGGAAAGCAGGTGCTTTTCTTTAATGTTTCTTAAAGACATTTTAATGCTGATACAGCAGGTTTTTGAGGACTGTTGAGACTCGTTAAGGACGTGCAAACGTTATGCTCTGATCAAATAAAGTAAACATTCAAATAAAATATGCATTTTACACACACACACACATACATATATATGTATCTATGTATTTTTAACATGTGTAAATCCTACACACTGCACCTTTAAGTGTGGAATGTTTTTCTTTCCATTGTTTGAGTGATTCTCTCTCTTTGTGTGACAGATGAGAAACAATCACCCAGAGCTGAAGTGGACGTCAGTCGGGGTCGTTGGCAGTGACCTCATCCTCAAACTATGTGCTCACTCTGTTCAACTCCCAACACACACACACACACACACACACACACACACACACACACACACACACACAACACTCTGACCCAATTCTTTCACTTCTGTCTGAGTGTTTTTCAGAACATAACTTTGCTTTCATCTTGATGTCTGAAAAACTAGAATCCTGCCGTTTGTTTGTGGAGAAAAGAGAAAGGCGGGAGATTAAAGAGTCGAACCTCCATGAGATTAGTGATGAAGAAGTTATTCTGCAGAGCACACACTCCTTTCTCCGGCAGGATGGACGTCTGACGACACACTGGGCACGACAGAGTCAGGGACTCGGGGGGAATGTAGTTCTGCAGACAGCTGAGGAGGAAACACACACCGTGAATGCGCCTCACACACCGAAGCACACGACCGGGATTTCACCTCAAACAGAGCGAGCGGAGGACTGACTGGTGTTAAAGTTAGATACAATAAGATCAGATGTTCAATACCACTCGGTCTTTTAATGGATTCAATAATCTATCATTGTCTATAATCAATCATCTATAATTAAACCTGTTGAATTCCGTCTCAATGTATAATCCGAACTTTATTGTTGAAAAATATCGGACATTTTTCTCATTTAAAAATCTATGTTTTGCTTTATTTTATTCAACTATTTTGTCTTTATTTTCAAAAATTATTCTTATGTTTGACAATAACATTCTGATTTTATTCTTCCAAATATTCAGAATGTATTGTTAAAAAAATCTAAAATAATTCTGGTTGAAATTCCAAATGTATTCTTTTGTAATTCTGACCTCTGAGAATCATCGCTTTGTGAATGAGTGAATAAAAAAGAGGCTGTTTTCATCTGCTTAATGCCACAGGCTTAAAGTGACAGAGGAGCAAAATTAAACATGACACTGTAACGTATCAGAGGGGCCCAACGGGGGGGGGGGGGGGGGAAAAAACAAGGGGGGGGGGCTAAAACTAACTCCGCCCCTAAAACCCCCCTCACACTCCTCCTGCATTGAAACATCTGTGTGTCTGCGTCACGATCAACAAGAATCTGTTCACCTCAGCAGGGCCTCACATCGCGTGTCATCGGGGTTAAACCCGGGATTAAACGCCGCCCCCTGGTGGCTAAATACCGCTCTCACTGCTCGGAGAGAGAGAGAGAGAGAGAGAGAGAGAGAGAGAGAGAGAGAGAGAGAGAGAGAGAGAGACTCATCCCACCACGAGACTTTAGCAAAACCCTCCTCTGTGAGAATGGCCGGAGGGGGCGTCGTCTTTCTCAGGAAGTGGAAATTTAAGGGTTTTGAGCGAATCAGTCGACAATAAGAGCGTTTGTTGTTGGCGCCTCCTGATGCTGAGGAATGTGATTATCTCAGGGAGGAGAAGTCGCTCCGAGCTGTTTTAATTGTGAGCGGGGATTTGCGGCAGATGAGGTTGGATTATTAAGGGACAAGTGAATAATACAGGAATTATTATTATCATTATTATTATTATTGTTATTATTACTATGATAGCCTGCAGTCATCTGCCTCCACCCACAAGTGCAATTTCACACTGTCTACACGTGTGTTTTTCCCATGACTTGTTAATGTCACCGTGACCTTTGACCTCTGCAGTTTTTCTTAATATAATATAATAAAAACATTTTCTGCCGGCAGACTCAATATATGATGACATGAGAGGACACCATGCCTTTGACCTTTGACCTCCAAATTAGAATCAGATCATCGGTCGGTCTAAGTGAGATTTGTACAAATAATAAAAAGGCTAAAACAAGCATAAGAAAACAACAAGCTAATGACCATAACCTTTGACCTATGACCACCAAATTCGTATCAACTCACCTGCGCATTCAAGGAATTCACTGCACCAAATTTAAAAGGATCTCCTTGAAGTCTGTTTGTGATATCGTGTTCACAAGGTGACAAAAACAGTTTATGAGGCCCCCGTTACCTTAACCTTTGACCTCAGATTACCAACATTTCATCAACTCATCTGCACATTGAGGAGATTCTTTCTACCAAACTTAACGGGATTAGCTTGAAGTGTGTCCGAGATATCGTGTTCACAAGGTAAACAAATCCCGTTTTTTAGGTCTCAGTGACTTTGAACTTTGACCTATGACCACAAAAATTTTATCAGCTCATCCTGGACTCCAACTAAATGCTTCTATGAAATTTGATAAAGTTCCTTCGAGTCGTTCCTGTGCTATCACGTTCACAACATCACAAACACAAGGCAGGACAGTGCGTTACCTTTCACAGAAGGTGTGCAGGCAGGGCAGGACCTTGGGGTTGCGGTAGTGATCCAGGCAGATGCTGCAGACCAGGAACTGCTTGTCTATCTGCCGCACCACAGGACTGGTGCTGCCGGCCTCGCGCTTCGCCATGGCAGAGGACATCGAACGCCGCCGACGACCACAGCTCTTACCCTGCAGGGACACACAGATGAATGTATGAATATGTGGCTCTATTTAAATTCCTTTTTTTTTTTGGCTGAGCATCACTTTCAGGGGCCCCGCGAATGCTCAGCAAACTTCCCAGAGGAGGTACCACCAGGGGGCGGAGCCAATAAAGCTGTTTAATTCTTTGATCTGTGTGAAGCCAGTTCTATTGTTGCTGTGTTATTTCTGAGTTAATACCAGAGCTTTTCAAATCCAGCTGAGAGAGAACAGGGTCAGACACAGACATGCAACAGTGCTGAGGTCATACATTCAAACCCACAGGGACCACGGGCCACGGGTTTGATACCGGCTCGAGGGGGAGACTGTTAAAGGGACAGTGTGTGAGATCTAAGTGAAGGGGATGTTTGTCTCATGAATGTATAATCATCTGAAAGAATGAATTGTTGTTTTAATTTCTCTGGAATAAACCCTTTATTGAGCAGATCATCTCTATGGAGGCAGCCATGTTGTACCCCCAGGTTTGTACAGAAGCCCAAAATGGACAAACTAAACATGTTTTGAGTTCTAATGATAATTAAAGGCTTCTATTGATTCCCCTACATGGGAAGGTAAAGTGATATACATTGACAACTAGATGTCACTGAATCCCACAAACGGCACCTTTAAATGAAGGTGATGGTTGAAATGTGTGCTGAGGTCAGCATGTTTTTTTACAGTAGCCCAGAATGGACAAACACCACTGGAGCTTTAACGGTAACTGAAGGCTAATCATCGGTCGTTCTATGTGCTTTAAGAAAAAAAAAAGGATGCAACTAAATCACTGGACGGCACTCAAATCCTACACACTGCACCTTTAAATCATCCAAAAGTCATTTCCGGCATCACACCACGTCAGATCCCAAAGAGTCAGGTGACTCTCTGGTTAATCACGGACCCGTAGCTGCGCGGTATAGATGTTCAGATGTTCTGCCCAGCAACAGACAGCCTCTCCAGCATTGGCCCACTTTCACATTCATCAGCACAAGCCCCGACACATATGGTGAAAACAACTTCAGAGGAATGTTAGCGAGGCTCCAGCGGCGTGTTCCACTCACATGTAGCGTGTTAATGGGGGGGGGGGGGGGGGGGGGGGGGGGGGTGGGGGGGTTAAAAATAAAAACATAACATACAGAAGGAGGAGCTGTGCATTTCTTTTCTTTTTTTTCTTCTGTTTTTATTGTGATAGTAAGTGATGACATCAACAACCTGACCTGAGCCTGTGTGTGTGTGTGTGTGTGTGTGTGTGTGTGTGTGTCGTGGAGACTGTAGGTGGCGCTGTTGTCTGCATGTCAGTGTCAGTGGCTGCTGCAGTGATGCAGATCAGACCGGAGCCTCGTTTCTTCAGTAGGTCAACACATGTTTTATTCATGTGTTCACACACAGACGTGCACTGACGCAGGGAGGATGTTCCAGCCAACACACACACACACACACACACACAC